>JASDQU010095280.1:0-19975 GCA_032191745.1 Picea mariana | reverse complement strand
ATGTTGTTGATATGTATTCACATATAATTAATTATAAATGAAATAAATGAGTAATGAGCATGTTGAATGTTAACTAAGGAGTTTTTGTGTAAGAGGGAAGTTTTGGGAAAAATATCCCCACACTCATTCACCCCCCCTTCTAAGTGTGGTAGGTGTGTCCAATAGGTCACATGGCTCACCCGTCCTTCAAACTATTCATAATTAATTCGAGATGACAAGGCATCATTTAGGTTTTGAGAGGGCTCAGGGTTTGTCATTCCGAGTTCTTTCTTTCCTTTTGAAGAGGCTCTGTGTGTCAAGGGGGTTTTAGAGGTGAAGATTGTGGCCCTGGTGGTTGCCTCCATCTGGTTGCAGATAGGATGTCTTACATTTCGGTTAAGTTCTTCTCTTAATTTCAAACATTAATACCCTGGTTATTTCAATAGGAATATTATGATTTTTGGAACAAATTTTCTGTGCCAAGTTATCGTTTTATGTTCTCCCTCATTTTCTTCTTGTGGAATTCTTCTTTTGTCAACTTCCTTACATTAGGTTCAGAGCCATCCTTAACCCTGTTTCAATGGCCTTTTCCTTGAGGTCATCAATGATTCTCTTTTATTTACTGAGAAGGACAGTTAGCCCACCTCTCCAGGATCAAGATATAGGGTTTTGTAACTCTTTGTCATGAACCAGGATTCATATTTGAGTATTCGTGAATCTGCGGGAAGTGTTTATTCTGGGGTTAATTACCAAAATCTTGGCTAGAGAATTCTTTGTGTTTACTTTATTGACCTAAGTGATTCTGTAAAAGGGTTTGGGTAGACTAGACTTGCAGTGAAGGTACTCCTAGTTTGAATGGGTGGATTAAGCTCTATTCCGCCTAAAATACACATTCTTGTTGTTCACCTACACAAATGAAATTTTGATTTGGTCAATTAGTGTATTTCATTATTAAAGAATTTTTTGTAAAGAATTTTTTGTTTACTACAGCTATATCATTCGTTTTAAGAGCTGAAACGTATCATTAATGATGGGCCCTATTATGATGTGAGGGTACCCATCAGTATGTATTTTCTCCTTTACCCTCAGCTCTGTACAACTATCCATATGGAAGACGTCAAAGAAAGGATCATTTTCCACAAGTTCAGAAGTTAAGAAAAATGTTGGTATGATGTATTTTTAGATATTTGCACTTAAATCATGTTATTCTTACATTGTCTTATATATGAGTTTACTAATCATCGTATATGGTGGAATCCTCTAGGTTTCCATCTATCTGAAGGTTCTGGCTGCTCACCTGCATACTCGACATAACAAGGTATACGAGTTCCTTTTCGTAACCCTTCAGGAGTTAGAGTTGTTCGTGTTGCAACTGAGATGTAGTTACCAGTATCGTTTCCCTCAGTTTTCCTATTGGCTTGGGAAGGGAAAGAATTTCCAATGTAACTTAAAACCTTTGGGCTACAATTATTATAATATAATAATTTATGTACAGGCTTTGCTCGGTCTTTTTTTCAAAGTAAACGACTGTTTTAATTATTCACCATGCGAATCTCACCCTATCCCGAAATTTGTTTACCAGGGCTATCCTTTTCTGAAAGTTGGTACGAATTATAAAAGGCCATATAATTTTGTTTCCTTTTGACCTTTCCTATGTTTAACGTCAAAATTCCCTTGTATAAGGAAATGGAGATATTCATTTGGACTCAGCATGAATAGACATAATGATTTGGATTATATTATGATTCTGTCTTTATTCTAGAACACTATATAAATATATATGTTGGTGAAATCGTTTGATGTTTATGCTATGTTGTGTTTGCCTAAATTCCAAACCGTCCAGTGCCATGATCTCTGGGTGGAAAGTTTTGCATATGTGGTCATATTTAATGGGTTTTGTAATTTACTCCATACTGTGTATATTCCTACAATTGGGTCCTTTTTATTCTGTACGAAAGGAAAGCAAGATTAAAAGGTCTATCAGCCTGTGATTTATGTTCGTTGAAATTCATCTTTGAGTTCTTATTCTTATGGAATAATTTACTATTGTATTATGTTATATAATGGAACAGCGAATTATTCAGTTTAATTTGGTACTATAATAAATTTACAGAGGGATTTTCAATACATTTCGATTTAGAGGTTCCTATATACGAGAGACAGATGGTCTCCTAGCAACATAGTTGTTTGTTCACAATCTTGACAGTAATTTTCTATATAAGTCGGATTCCTGTTGCAGTCATTAAATATTTATTTAACAAAAAGAAACTACACACTATAACTGTATCTATATTCATTACATATCGAGATATAAATTGATGGAAATTACGTGTATAGACTTTCTCAGATTTCCACTTAAGTATAGATAGATTTGCTTACTATTTCCACTATAGAAGTAAATGTATGCCTATAATTAGATGTAATTCTTCCTAGCTCATTCGTACATAAATAGTTCTGTCTAGAATTTCAATTACATGGATAAGCTTACACCTGCAGGTAGATCTGTTCTTTCTTCCAGTTCATTCGCATTTAAATACTTCTGCCCAATAATTTTAACCACAGAATTAGACATACACCAAATCTTTCAAGTTATTTTGCATAGATAATTTTACCTAGAATTCTAGTTCAGAATTCCCCATTCTAGAAAATTTGGTCTTTAATTCTAAACTCCATACAACAAACAGATGTCCTACATGGGAGTTATATCAACTTAACCCAAACAGAGCATCATATCAAATATACAAAATCATTCAAAACAAAAAAGGGTAAGATTTAGCATATCTAAATCCAATCCGTGGGAAGACAAAGGGAACAACCATGTTCCTCCCAACCGTAGAATAGGGTAGCCAAAATCACTTGCCCGATTCACCCCCTAGCCTGACCATGAATCCATGAGAGCAAACTTGGAAAACTCCTCCTCAACAATGTCCTTCAACTCCAGCAGATTCCTCTTGCCTCACACTCGATCAGTAGCTTTCATAACAACAAGGAAAAATCAATAGTCTCTTTTCCCCCAACATACTTGGCAGCGTCCTGCCTCCTCACATATGTTATTTAACAAAAGAATGCTTTTGCCTAGGTCTTTCTTCCCCCTTTGGAATTTTTGCAACTTCTAAATCCCTTATTTTTAGGGGATGCCCGTGGCCAAATATCTGATTTTCCACTTGTAATAGTTAGCCCAGAGGTAGTTCCAACATGTTTCCCACTCATGGAGTCATGGCCAGTTAATTTTTAGCATGGTTGTTCCATTTTTCCTCCTGCAATCAATATAAAATATTATGTTTTCATACAAGTGTCAAGTCAAATAGTTGGTTGGGTCAAATCATATCTCTTCCCAACAATCATAATAATTAATTACAACTGTCAAATTTGAAATTTGGAATTTCCATAAATGGCAAAAAGTTTCCAAATTCGAATTTACTAAAAACGGAATAATTTCCAACAAATTTTAAATCTCAAAAATACTTTATTTTTTTGGATGTCACAACCGAGATATTTCATTTTTATCTTCAACAATTGTCTTGATGAGCCCAATGTTTTATGATCAAAGAACTTAAATTCATACCAACCTTATGCTCGCTATATTTTGAATTGATTTCTCATGGAAAACCCAAACTCTGATTGTAATGACTTCTCTGTGTTTTTTTTATTGATTAATACAAAGAAAAATTGTTCTGTTATATTGTGTTCCTTATCCTTAAGTTAGTAGTTTGTGCCTGATCAGTCGGCTAGGAGCCGAATCGACGGTCATCACTTCGATGTTTAAAGACCTATAGATTCAAATGCCTTGCTTTCATGTGCATGGATAATCAGTGAAGGATAACTTTAGCCTAGCTATCTATCCCTTACTTATCTCTGTGTTTTTATTTTCTCATTGATCTATGATCCTTGCGCCCTCCTTGTGAATGAGTATCTCTACATTTTCGAATGATTCATTGCTGAATGATTAATCTTTGCACCTACTTTGTGAATGATTAACTCTTGTGATTGATTGTTTCTTTCTGCAATCTTCTACTTCTTTTCATTTTTCTTTGTGGAGTCATCGCTTGCTTTCTTTTTGGATGGAATGATTATAGTTTAAATGTTATGGTATCCTTTATTACATCTAGGTCTTTTAACTGATGAGAGTATGAATTTGGTTTTACTATTGACTAACCATTATATACATCTAGATCTGAATTTGTTCTCCTTGTGGATTAAACCATGCTATGTGTCCTCCCTTTGATTAAACTCACATGGAATAAAAAAAAAATCACCTCTGTAATTTCTCCTAGTCACTTGCTTTGCCTTAATAAAATCACCTTGATTATACAATGTTTTCCCTTAATGATTATGGTTAGATAACATCATTGGACAATAATTTTACTGATTGATAGCACATTAATTGACAGTAAATTTTGACAACGAATTTATACTTTGAATGGCTGCATTTTTAACATTTGAGTCGCCACAAAATTACACTTTAATGGCAGTGAATTTATACTTGAATGACTGCATTTTTTAATACCTTGAATGGCTGCAAATTTGTACTTGAATGACTGTGTTTTTTATATACCTTGAATGACAACAAATTTATACTTTGAATGGTTGTGCTTTTAACATCTAGATGATAGTGAAATTATACTTTGAATGGAAACAAATTTATACTTGAATGATTGCATTTTTAATTTTGTGACAAAGAATTCTACATGTAGCATTTTTAATATCATGGATATGATAGATACTTGCATTTTTAATGTTGTTGACAACAAATTCTAGGTAGTGAATTAAAATCATGGACACAATGGATATCATGGATACCTATGTTTTTAATGTTGCTAACATTGAATTCTAGGTAGTGAATTAATATCATGGACACAACGGATCGATACCTGTGTTTTTAATGTTGTTGACAACACATAGAACTGCTAGGCAATGATTATATTGGTAACATTATTGGACAACAACTTTATGGATTGATTGCATGTTGATTGATAGATTTATTGAATAGTGATTTTACTTACAGTGATCTTGTACATATTACACAACGAACCTATACATTTGCTATGCAATGAATCTACATCTATCTATTACACAGTGAATCTATATATTATACAACAAATCTATATCTATGTATTACACAATGAATCTAAATATTACACAACGATATATATCTACATATATATGTTACATAGAAATATATATCTATATATTACACAACGATATATATTTACACGGTGAAATTAATATTTAAATAACAACATTATCATTTATTTACTCTGCGATTACATATATTTAAATGAGAGCATTATCATTTATTCATTCTGTGATTTCATATATTTTTAAATGACAACTATATCATATATTTAACTCAATGACATAATATATCTAATAGACAACAATAAATGCTATATAGCCAATAATAATAGATATCAATATAGACAACGATATCAATTCTAGACTGCCACCTATTAATAGATAGATATTTTACAGTTAGACTGTGTTATCATTGTTAGACATAGATTTATTGATAGACAACAATATGGATATGTCAATTATCTTGATCTAAGGCATGTATGTTTGCAATAGAATTTGTTGTGCTAGCAATTTAATGTGATGTATAATGGTTATAGTAGTCATATTTCCCTTGCGTCTTGTTGACTTGTTGCTTGGGTGCATGGGTATAGTCTTCATGTTTGACAGTTAACTCGGTCTCCTAGCGCATTGGATTTTTCTTGGGATATTAGTCTAGAAAGGTTATGTCATGCCATGGTTATTGTCACGTGTATCTCCTTGTGACGAAATGATTCCTAATGAGGGGATCATTGTGTGCCCTGATGGATAGATGTGAATGATAACCTGACCAGAGTCTTGTACTTCCCAATGTAGGCGTATTGTTCGTTGTAATGGATGATGGTACTTCGTTTGTAATGCTTTAGTGTGTTTGGTTTTTCACACTGTAGAAGTTTCTAGTTACTGGTCGTCAAAGCCATTGTGTCGGGTTTGTTGATCTTGTCCTTTAGTTTATAGGCATTGTCTTGTTTATGTTGGGTGGGTAGTCATTTTATCTGTCTATTGATTATCGCATGTTTCATCTAGTTGCATGATGTGCTAGTATGTTGAGTCATTGTTTGTTGCCTGATCTGCGTGTGTTGTGTTTGTCGTCAAGTTGTGTTCATCTTTTTTTGTCGTTGTTGCCTTCCTGCTTAAAAAAAAATATTCTTTTGTGTTCCGTCGCATGTAATCGTAACGAATGGGGCCATTACAGAACAAAAATCACACAATTGACACAGTGATTTATGTGGAAACCCAATGCAGGAAAAAACCACGGGAAATGATATTCGGTATTCTTATTATTCAAGGGATAATTATACTAGCCAATCTCACAAATACGATCATCCTTTCGTCACACACACTTTGCTCTCTACACACCTTGCTCTCCACACTGCACTATCACCTCTATGGGTATGCTCATATATATAACATCTATCACTCAATTACACAAATTGATCATAAATAGATCACATAGTTACACGAACAATTGATAAATAGATTACACAATTTAGAATGAGTGCATGTATGCACTTTCCTTTTAGCTGAAATGTATGTGCAGAAAATATTGCCATTGCCAACAATGAAATATGGAATATGGGTATAGACTTTAGAGGGCCAAGAAAAAATGGCAATACAGGAAGAGTTACATAATGATAAAGATTATAATAAATAGTTAGGAAAATTTGCCAAATATAATATATAACAAGTAAATATTTATTAATTAATAATTTATAACTTGTTTTATATATATATATATATATATATATAACATTAAAATAAATTTTAAAACTCTTTTTAATAATAAAATTTATATACAAATTATTTTATTATATTAAAATCTTCTTGTCATCATTATATATAAATATAAGATGGTAAAAAAATTGTATTTCATAGTTAATAGAAAAGTTAAACATTGTATATAAATATAGGATAATAAAAAACTTGTACTTCATAGAGAATAAAAATGTCAAACATTTAATTTTTTGAGTGCCCTGTACAACACAATATTAAAACTTATTTCCTTTTATATGGGAAAAAATCATATTTTTTGTTAGAAAACCCTAACTTCATGAGTGGGTTTTACAATACAATATTAACGCTTATTTCCATCAATATGGGAAACAATCATGAAAAAGACATGCAAAGTGCAGTGACATATGGCTGTTGACGTGTATTTCTTAAGACCATATAACCAAAATCAGGTAAGATTTAATATACAACATCAATTATTATGCATGCTCTTAATTAATTAATCCACTGAGATGTAATAATCAAAATAATAAAAAAATGCTTCATGCTTTTAGCAACCTTGTTAAACGCCCATTGAATTTTCAGGATGCTACGAAAAAATTAACAACCATATTAAAGATATGAAATAATTAACAATCATATTAAATTGCTCAATGAAATTAATTTCAGCTGTAAGATGTTCATAATCGATGGAAATAATATTAATAAACAAAAACACAACATTGATGGATGTCCAACACAGTAATCCAGGGTTCTCTTCGTTTGAATGGCAAATCTCAGCGTTCATGGTTTGAATGACAAATGTTATCATGCCTCCCTCCTCCCGGAGATAGACAAATGTGAAATCTGTGCCCTTGAGAATACAAATGTTATTCATGCCTCCCTCCTCTCGGACATAGACAAATGTGAAATCTGTGCAGAATACCGAAATTTCAGTTTAGTTGAATAATCGATATGAACTCATAATGAATTCTGGGTTTGTGTACAGATATTCAATTGGATTCACCTGAAATTTAGTAAAAATAATGATAAGGATTCAGGGCATGGTAAGACAGAAGAAATTGTTGATTAATGATTTTAAATTTAAATTTAAACATGTAGTTGATTTACTTATAATCGTGAGAAAGCTATGTTCCTATACTGAAAAAATGCTGTTTTTTCCTTATTTCAAATGGATATATGATCTCATATTTTTTTTTTACTGAGAGAAGCAATCAATCAATCAAGATAAAAGTGACATGTAATCATTTGTTTTACTTTGACATTTTGATGAAGCTTGTTCACCCCTAACTTGCAAAATGAAAAATGCTCTTTATCTCTATGTATTTTGAATCTCTCATTACAAGTCAAAGCAGGCACAATCATCACATACCAAAAAAGTTCCAAAGCAGGGATAAATGATATGAATATCTAGTTAAACACAGAAATAATAGGAACAAAGTAATAGAATGTAAGAAATTTACCTGTATATGGAAGACAACAATAATGAAGAAACATAATTGTCTCGGTAGAGTTTAGAAGAGCACAATTGATACAGACCCAGCCAAATTTGAAGACCATAAAGTACAATAAGTAAAAAGAAAGCTCAAGAAACCATTTTCACATACACGAAAACAAAGAAAATTTCAAGGAGAAGACCGGTAATGTTTTCATGTGATACACTCAACCCCTATCTCATAATTGTCCAATGCACTCAAAATCCAGTTGGTTATCAGTATTTAATGTGGAGCTACATTGAGTAAACGTGTCTTGTGATGTACAAAGGGGGAGGGTGCAACAGTAGGAATTCCCAGGAGGTCACCCATCCTAGTATGGAGAATCAGGACAGTGTGCGAATTCATCACGAAGCTCATCGCGACTCCCTGCACCCACAGAGACGTGCAAAAAAGAGGCAGAGTGCAACACTAAGAATTCCCGAGAGGTCACCTACCCCAGTACTACTGTAGCCCAAACGCACTTAACTGCGAATCTGGAGGTCAGTACAACTCTAGTCCAAGGCGCGCCCCAATTCTCTCGGATGCTACGAAACTAGAGTACGTGGACATCTTGAAGCTTCCACGCAGCGCAAGAGGAGACAGATTGGTTGTCAACACAGCCCGAGGGCGGGAGGAACTCTGACACACTGAGGCGGTGTATACACCGCTCTACACAATGTCGTCGGTGGCCTTCTGATGCACTCAACCATAAATGTGCCTTTTCTCAGTAAATGTGCCTTTGATGGAGTCAACCTGGAGCTTTGTCTTTGATGGATCTTAGCTACAAGACCGATATGGATTATGCAAAGTCTATCTTGGTAGTCTCATTCACTTGAATAGATAGATGGAACCATGAAAAATCATGGAAAACCATGGAAAAAGATGCATAGAGAGTGGTGGAGGTAAGTTGTAAGAAATCAATGACGTGCTTGGAGGAAGCTTCACCAAGAGCTACTTAGTTATGGGCACCTCATTTTTAGTTTATTTTAATCTAAAGTGTATGGAAACCAATAATTTAGGCATATATATATATATATAACTCAGAACCAACAACAACAATTTATGTGTTACTTGGTTTGTGTACTTTTTGTTGTGAAAAGATTTGCAAATATGGTTTTATTATGAAAAGGTAAAACCTCTCAATGAGGAAAACCCTAATCTTAAGATATACCTTTGCTATAAAAATATGCCTTGGACAAAACAAAAAACTTAGTTTTCGTCCAACCTCCCTATTCTAAACATAGGAGAAAGTATAAAAACAAAACTTAATCAACTAATAACTAATAATGGAATGGTTTATTCTCACCCCCATTCGGGAAAGTATATAAAAAAAATTAATCAATTAATAATAGCTAATAATGGAATGGTTTATTCTCACCAACATCGTGGAAAGTATATATAAAAAAAAAATTAATCAACTAATAGCTAATAATGGAATGGTTTAGATATTTTATTAAGTCATTTGCTCCATTAAATCTACTTGTACAAATTTAGTTTAACTTGACATTTTGTAAAAATAATTATTCATTCACCTAGGTTGAAAATCTTGTAGTAAAAGCTTATATTTATGATAGACCTTGAAATGTAAACTTTTTGAGCATTTTGTAAGTAGAATTATATATGCACTTGAAAATATTGTTAAAATTGTTAGTAGAAGTTTCTGTTTATGATATTGTTATTGTTATTTTAATGTGATTTTTTTTCTAAATTATCAAATATATTAATTATATTAATGTAATATTTATTTTGATAGTTATGTTTTAATAATTGTTTAAAATGAAATGGATCACAATGTAATGTAATGTAGAGTATTATGAAGATTCTATTTTATGAATAAAATTATATATATTTTTTCTAAATTATATATATATATATATATATATATATAAGGCTTAAATATTAAGTTAAGGTGATTTTATTATGTCAAAAATACATACAATTCTTTTACCTCATCTACTAATCTCCTTCTCCTTACATAGTAAAGTTTATCCATGTCCTAATTTATCTATGGTTCTCATTGAAAGTATATTAATATATACATTAAATATAACTCAATCAATTAAATTATAAACTAAAAAGTGTTGTCGATTGCCCGATCATATATCACATATTCATATCTAATCAAATCAAGTCTCTTAAAAGCATATTAATTGACTCACTCATTTCGAACATGTAACACATTCAACAACTTCAGTATACGTCTTTGTGCAGCTTCGGTCTATGTCTTTGTACTCTTTTTCCCCTTGAGCCTCTCGAGCCACAAAAGAGCCACACACAAAATACCAAAGAATGTTATCAACCAGCTTGCCTCGCAAGGTCGAGCTACCACATTTTAGCCGAACTTGTTATCCCAACTCCCACAAGAGAAAGTTCAGTCAAGATAAAGTTTAAGGAGCGTAACGTTACACATAAATATGAGATACATACTCCTCCTCCTCCATCCTTTTTATAGAGTTTTTAAGTAATTAGTTTCCCAAATTCTCATTATTATTATTTTTTTTTTCAGTTAATTAATTTCGAAAAACCTCCCCCATACACATGTCGCCCAATCCCCTAGTTGCACCAGAAAATCAATTCTATTAATTAATTAATTATACCTATTTCCCTCACCCACCTAAAATCATTCCTAAAAACGCTCCTGGGTGTCCCAATATTCCCTTACAAATCTTAAATGACTTACATTACTTAATTTCTAGTTGAGTTCATAATTAGAAAGTCTCAAAGGCTAGATTCCTTACTAAGTTAGACATTCAACTTTTTCTTTAAGTTTCCCTTTTTCTGTATGTTTCCCTTTTTCTTTGAGTTTCCGTTTTCGTTTAAGTTTCCTTTTTCTTTTAAGTTTCCCCCTTTTTCCTTTTTAACTAAAAATCAAATTAGCAAGTGTAGATAAAACAACCATTTTCCCTTTTAATAAATTTAATCCTCCATTATAATTTTAACTTTAATAAATAAGTTTGAATTTCTTACCCCACTTTTTGTTACATGTTATTTATTTATTTTATTTTTTTGACCACACGTTCTACTTAGACCTAGGTTTTAATTTTCACTAGGCCGGGTGACAATTTTTAAGGGAACTTTTAGTTATTAAATTTTTTAGTCTAGGTACTAGGTTTATTAACTTATTAGTGAAAATCGTGACATGCCCCTTAGGACGCACTACGTGCTCCAACGATGTCACTCACCTCCTTCTATTTTCATTGTGTGACGTGCCCTTCAAGATGCACTACGTGCTCCAAGGGTGCCACTCGTCCCTTTCTGTTTTCCTTGTGTGACGTGCCCTTCAAGATGCACTACATGATCCAAGGGTGCCACTTGCCTCTTGACTGAATTTGGTAGATGCCAAACCCGTGTAGTCAATACTCCACTAGGTGATCTTGTGGGAGACTAAGGGCCTCTAAGGAATAAGTCCCCTTCCTTATTGTGCGCCCGTTGGAATCATCATGAGCGACTATCACAGTCTGCCCTCACGGCATCATGGGTCTTCTCGAACTAGGTAATCGTTAATCTATAGTTTGAGCCACGACGAGAGTACTAGTAGGATGTGGCAGGGTTGCTACCACACCTCTCCCTTAATGTCTCTGGTTGTGACCCCTCTACTCCACATGTGAGTCTCGTCAGCAAGCTATCTTCAACCTGCATCCATCAACAACTAATGTCAGCAATAATAATCAATCATCATAAAATCTAATCATATGTACATATGTGACATCAACGACATTCAAATCCCAATAGTCCACTCCCTGACTCGATCCAGAGTTCAAGAGTTTCAATGATGTCTCTGCATCTTCAACGTCTAGAGTCATGCACACTCAAGAGAACCGAGTCAATAACACTTGTCTAGGTAAATACAAGAAAATAGCATATCATCAAATCCATAATATCTCATAATCATTATCAAAATGACCAATAGGATAATAACCCAGATCACTTTCATGCAAGTGTCCTCAAAGGATAAGTTCGCTCAGTGCACGCAAGAGCGGGATGTTACAGTATCAAACAGATTAGAGATGTAAATATTCAATTTGAAGAAGAAACCTTAAACCTTCATCCACAAATCATACCTTATCCACATGAAAGGTTAGATGTTTTTCATGAAAGTTTTGAATTGTCTATCATACATGAGGAAAAATTAAATGATCATATTAAATTGAAGGATTTATCACCAAAACTGAGTGAAAACTTTAAGGAAAGTGAAGAGGAATGTCTTGAGAATACCATTATTAAATATCATAGCTCAAGAGATTCTTTTCATGTGTTCATTTTTTATTCCTTTTACTCTTTATATCCCGATCTCTTCTTAGATTTTGGTGGACATGATACTTTACCTATGGTATCTTACTATTTTCCATCACAATCAAATCTTTTTGATATGACAAGATTTGGTGAAATTAATTTCGAACATAACATTTATGAAGTTGGATTTGATGCTCTTTCACTTTCATCACTCGCATGGAAAAAATACATGTTGCAAGATGATTTTACATGATTTATTTTTGAAAAAGACAATGCACTCATTCTCATGGAGATCAAATATTCTACATTGCATATTCATTCTTTGGTTAGTTCGAATTTTAATGATTATGCTTTACATTTTGAAACGATCCATCTCATCAAAGGAAGTGTTCAAACTAATAATATAATTGATGTCATGAATGCTCTTATTATGTGTTCCCCATTGATAGATCTAGTTCATTGAAGTCATAGTTTGCATACTAATTTTTATGATAGGATCTTAGAATGGCTTGAGTATTCATATGTAAAAAATATTCATAATAAAGATAAAGTTTTTCTTTCTTTGTTTCTACCTAAATATCTAGGAGGTAAGCATGACATGATTTTTTTAGGTCCTCCATGTGAACAAATTGATGAACACTTGGAAAATTGTCAAGAGGATGGGGCACATCATTTTTGGCTGATGCTTTTTTCAGGTCCCCATAATATTGACAATTTTTTGAAACTTACTTACATTCTTCCATGCCATTATGACCCATATCACGACAAGATTGCAGAATGGATGGAGGATTCATACATCAAGAAGTTTCAAAAGAATGGTAAGGCCGTGATTTCTTTGTTTTTAAATGAATTTATAGGAGGTAAGAATGACATATTTCTTTTGTATATGAAAATACTACATTCTTTTATTCCAATTTTCGACTTTCTATGCCTTGCAGGATTGAAGATGCTCTTGTGGATGCACTGGAAATACGATTTTACTTAGCGTTTTGATCTATGTAGAAGTTAGAGTAGGTTTAGGAATAGATTCCTTTTGGGTTTTTCTTTCCTTTTCACTTTTTTCTTTTGAATAATGCAGTTATGAAGGCATGTGGTTATGCAAAGAGAACCATCATCTGAATCTTGTCAGGGAAGTCTTCTCTCAATTCCTTTCTTTTTCCATTTTGCAATTGTCTTGATTAAATGTTTCTTTTTCAAAACTTGGTAGCATCATGCTATGATTTCAGATATTATGAAGAATTAAAGAAGAGATTAGGGATTTGATCTTAGTTTTACCCTAACAAACATATCTTACCATTGCATGTAATTGCACTCATCCTGGTTAAGGATTTTTCTGTGACTTTTAACAATAAGCTTGGTCAAAATGATGTATCATGCATCATTATCTTAAGAAAAGAACCTTCCTATATGCAAAACTCGAAACCGTGTTGTTCTTCCTTTTGATCCTGTTTCTCTATGAGAGGTTGGCATGGTTTTGTTTTTGGTCAAATTCTTTTTAAAATTGAGCTTTTTCTATTTTGATTTATTTGTTTTGATATACTTCTGGTTTTGAATCCCATTTATAAAATATGATTCAATTTGTTGTGTTTTTTTTTATTTTTTTATTTCTTTGATTGAACTTTCTTCTTATCTATATTTTTGAATAAATATATTTCTCATCAAAGAACGATTGTCGAAGGAAGCATTCATTTCAAGAACTATGTTTTTAAAATAAATTTGAAATAGTTCCAATAGTTTTTGTTGTTAAGTTTCAGCTCAAATAACTAATTTGTAAATCTGTTGAGTACTATGAAACCCTAAACGGTCTTCGTGAGAGAATTACCCCTAAAATGTGTCGAGATCTTTGGGAATTATGATTATCCTTATAATTTTTACACCATCCTTGTTCTTAAAGGATGACTTTTAATTTCTTCCCCATTCTCTAAATAATTTCTTAACCGAAATCTAAAATCTCTAAACCATGATAAAACTTATAGTTTTGAAAGAAAAAACAATGATCAATTGTTCACCTGTATTGCAATTAACCTCCAGTATCACCCCACTCTCTTTGTCATCAATAAATATATAATTGTATTATTATTTAAAAGTGGCATAAGAGGGTTGGAATCACTCAAGTGTGGGAAGTGTGTGTAAACCCATCGGGGTACTAAACAGGCTTGCTAGTAGCAGGTAAATGCACACATGATTCAAAGAAAAATTCATCGGGGTATTGATAAGCCTACTGGCAATGAAGCAATGTCGGGTAGAGACATAGCAGGTATATGCTTTTAAATTAACTTTTATGGAAGTATACATCATGTGTATAGAACTATTGGATTGGATTAAAGCATTTGAGTGGGTTAAATGACATCCTTGTCGAAGCTATGGACGCCTGCTGGTAGCAGTGGCTCTGTCAAAGGTATTGAATTCCTTTTATAAACATTGCAACACTTTGATTAAAACACAAATTTAGGTTATAATCCTCTGTAAAATAATTCTTTTCTTCTTTTATAATATTTTTCTATAAATCTGAACTAATCTTAATATTGTGTAATATTAAAGTGGATTTGTTTCAAAGAAACTTAAAATTATATCCAAGTCTTATTATTCTTCCATGCGATGAAAGTTTAATAGGTCATAGATAATTTCTTCTCTGAGTGAGTCACCATTGTTTGGGACCCAACAACCCCCTTCTTTATTTTTAAACAAAATCTAGGGTCCCTCGAAATTTTTCTTGGATTCTTAATTTTTTTTTCCCTTTGACTTGATTGGATTGGTATTTGTTTTCTTTGTTTCGAGGTTGGTTTGAGTTTATACTCTTTTGTTTGGTTTGAATTTCATGAAATTCAAATGTAATTTCATTTTTCTTTCTACAAAGTTTTGATGTTAATGGATGAGCTTCATAATTTGGGAGTTTGTTCTTACCTCTTCCTTATTGAATTTATATACTACGAGAATGTCTTGGTTGAATACATGGATTAATAACAAAGATTTTACAGGTAGAACGTTTATCGCGAAACATCTTTTCTATGACAATTGTTCACATTTGATCAAATTTGAATGAGGAAGAGACAAACATAGAAATCTTAATTTAAATGAAAAAAATATTTTTTATCAACTGTTTACTTTCGTTTAAATTATGATTATGTTGTCTTCTTTTGCTCATTATCAATCATTTTCAAAAAACCATTTGGTAGGTTTAATTAATTAAATTATTTTGTGATTTTTCATCTCACTTATAAATAAAAGTAAATAAATAAATAAATAAAATAATTATCTATCATTTGTTTAATTTTCTTAAAACCAAAAATTAATATTTTTCTCCTCTCCATCAACTTGAAGCTTCTATAATTTTAAGATCATATTTGAAAGTAAAATGTAAACAATATTTTTTTAGAGCTTATACCTAGTTTAAATTCATTTTAATTTTATTGTTCTAGATTTTGTTTTATTCACAATTTTTAGGTTACTAATTTGGTTTATTTTTGTTTCACAGGTTTCTATTATCAGTTATTTGGTACGAATCTGATCATGGCTTGATTTTATTATCTAAATACGTTCAAGATAATTGATCCAAAAGTAATATTGTATTGTTGCAAATAATTTATGAGCAACAACATATAAGATTTGACAATGTGTTCAAGAACATACATACAATTTTGTGAGATTGATTGTAGCCAAACCATAAGGAATATGAAGAGATGGTTGAAAACCCATTTGCAGAATGGACCCATTTAGCCTACTTGCAAGATTTTTCCCAAACAAATGCATGATTTGAGAGATATTTTTGTCTCTTTATGAGGTAAATTTTAGGTGGCGGAAATTATTAGAGATGCCCAGACCGTTTATTCATTGCATAAATATATCAAAAAGTTCAAAGACGAGGGAGGCAAGAAATTGAGAGGAGGATTTGTATCCTTTCTTTTCTGTATATTATTTCTTTTGTAATATTTTTTTATTTTCAAATGGAGTAACAGATGGTTGGAATTTTTGGAGAATGGATGAGTACTTTCGAATAAGAATATGAAACTCTAGATTGCTTAATAGATTTTGTCCTGTGAGTAAAATGGTTTTGTTTTCATTATAATATCTTCATATTGTTTGAGTAATTGATTATGCATTGATTTAAATTAGTTTTAGTGTGTTTTATCAATACATGATTAATTGCTATCATTTATGTATTATTTTTTTCAATCTCTAAGACTCTATTATCCCAGTTATCTTGATATTGGTGATTGTATTATTTTGATACAAATATTGTATTATATTGACTTTATTCATGTAATTCATATATGTAAAGATATAATTGTTCAATTGAGGTTTTTCTTATTGTCCATTAATCTATTATATCTTCACTAAGGATCATAATTTGAAAGTTGTTCTTTCTGCATTTTAAATAAGATTTAAATTGCGAGTCAAAGTGATTTTTATCCTGACAGTGTCAAAATCTTAGAATTATACAACCTTCTTCTATAGATTTCTCTTAACAGACAGGTTGTTTGAGCAACGTTATATAGGACAAACAAAATTTCTCTTTAAATATTGGTTAGTTACTCGTTTGTGCATTTCGTCTTGGACCATATGGACTTATTTTTCTAAAACTATATGGGATACAATTTACCCTTTGAATTTTGTCCTTATGATCTGAAAATAGAAGACTGACTTGTTATGCTATGTAAGAACTCTCTACTTCATTAAAAATAAACTTTACAGGACCTTGCTTCATGTGTTAAAATATGCCAGATGAATTATGTGCCAAGTTTATGCTTCTTCTTTTAAATACTTATGTGTGAAGATATGTTCTTTTAAATGGTTAAATATGTACTTTCAATAAATACACAACAACATAACTTGCAGCAAATAAACCATCAAACTCAGAACAATCACAACATGATAAAGGAGTTCACCCCCCTCCGGGCTACATCTCCTTGAGCCTCAATTAATGGACTTGGCTCTCTGGGATTTATTTTTCAAAAGTTTTTTTACAAGATGATGCTTAACTCCAATGGAAAAACAGACTGTACCATTGGGATCAGAACACATAAAAACCTCAAAAATGACTAATAAAACTCTAAAAACGGATTATGGCTCATCCGGGCATGACCTCTTCTACATGTGGCCATAAGCTTCCCTGAGCTTCTCTTTAGAAAAAACACCTGTAAAAGTCCTCAAAAGACTCTGAAAACTATCCCAATGTGTTCAAAGAATAATAATTAGCCAAAAATGATTATTCAATCACAGAAAACAAACATAGGCTCACCAAAACATGTCCTTAATCAATGAGGGCTTCAAGCTCCCTGGAGCTTCCAAAAACTTCAATGGTTAAAGACCTATAAAAGAAGTCTTCAAATGGCCTTGATAACAGTGCCAATGGATTCAAGACGTCCAAAAACCCTTAGCTGGGTTTTTACAGCACCTCATTCGGCCAAAAAATGAAGAAGATAGGCCTTCTGCCATTCTCTTCCTTCAAGCTTGCTGTCACTGGTTCACCAAAATGCACCTCCTGTACATTGAACCTGGCACACATGCAATATATAGCGTAAAAACCCAGCACCAGGTGCAACCGCGCCAACGATGCAAACTGTAGGATGGTTATGGGCACGCCAGCCCCTAACCGCCTAGCACCTGGGCACATGGTGGGTCGTGATATGACCTCGGGCTTAAAACTTAACCGTTTTCCAATCGTTGAAACCCCCTCCACGTGCTTCGGTTATGGTCACATGTATAAACAATATAACCATGGCTTACAACACAAATCCCGCGCCATTTTATAGAGGACATATGACATGGTCGTATGGGCTGTTGAAACACATGCTCCGTATATGTAATACAAAAAAACCCCTTCTCTATATGGCATGGTCACATATTAAATAATACGACCGTGACTTTACACATTACAAACATAAAATCCCACGCGCCCTTTCAACATAGAGCATGGTCATATAAATATAACCCATGCGACCAGGGTTTTTCTTACGGTTTTACATTTCCGCGCAATACATATATATATGGTCACATAGCAAACGATATGACTACGGGTCGGGGCTAAGCCCTGGCCCGACCCCCCGCCAAACTTTACAAATTGCAAATTTAAATATATATGAGCCCGCATACATAGCAAGGCGTAACCGGTGGTTCGTTGGTCGGATGGACTTTGTGAAGGCACTATGTGGAGGGGAGGTCTGGAGGTCGAACCCCACGAACTCCAATATAGTTTAACAAACAAAACAATCAACCAATACCGGGGTGCCACGTGGCAGCCCATGACTGGACCACATGGCACCCAACAATTGACCAAAAAACTGCCATGTGTCGACACAAGATTCACCCAACATCTACCAACCAAAATCTTCCACATCAGCGTACAGACTCTGCCACGTCAGCATATGGACTGTACAGATTGCATAGTCAACATCCCTTTTTTTGCCTATTTGACGATTCGAATAGATCACGATATCTCTCGCTCCTGACGTCCGTTTGAGACGAAATGAGTTGTGTTGGGTTCGTGACGATGAGGGCTACACACTCATTCATTTTGAGGTAATTCTGAGAATGTTTATTTTTGTGTTAAAATTTGACCCCTGGCCCAGATTTTGATAACACCTTCCCACTGAAAGGCTTTTGGACCCACAAAAGCTTATGATCATCTGTCTAAGATTCAATACTTCTCTACTTTCAAGTTATATCAACTGATTCTATTTGAAAAGCCTTTTCGACAATCACCTGGATACTTTGACATGCCTTGCACTGCAACTAGCTATGTCTCTCTACCACTGTTCTCTGGCTGCTACTGACCCAATGTTCTCTCTGTGCTTTGAATACTACCAACCTTCCCACTAAGAATCAAGTCCCTCTTTCAAACTCTTTGACGTCAACACAATCAGCTCTCCAATGGCTGCAAAAACTTTCCTGCGACATCTTGTCACAAGCCAAGAAAACCATCAATCTTGAAAACAAATTTATACAAGACTGAAAATGATGCCAACAAAATATTTTGTTCTTAAAAAAACTATCGCATCCTGTACTTCATCAAAGCACATGGCATTTTCTTGCATCATGGTGTACTCAAAATCAACTTACAAGTCAACAAACACCATCGACTAAACACAAGTCGAAAAACACGATTGACACAACATAGTCGTCAGACAATCATCAACAACAGTCAAGACTCATTTGAAACATATCAACCTTCCAAAATGATAAGTCGACAAACATGATACACAATCATGTTACAATCATGAGTCATTGACGATGAACTATCACCAGGTTCACTGCTTACACATACACAAAAACAAATGAATGTGCATAGCTCTTCAACTCTCCTTCCAGTACAAACATAAGTACATAAACCCAAAACATGTGGGTACATAGGAGTTGAATAAGAAAAAGATATATGGCTGAACATCATATCCATCTTTTACATCCTCCTGGTGAATTTATGCAACAACAAAAATGCCTTCAAAATGAATTGCATTCACATGCAACTTGCATCATGCAAGTTGTGATAAACTACTGCAACTTATCAT
>JASDQU010095279.1:973-17197 GCA_032191745.1 Picea mariana | reverse complement strand
AGGGATCTTTGGCTTTAATTATAGTTATAATGTGTACATTGATTAAATGGTTTTCTTTTCTTTAGTTATGTGACAAATGCCAATCTAAAATGAAATTAGCATAAGCATCGGATACATGATTATAACTCTTAGGAATTTGATAATAAGTAATAAAATCAAACTGTCATTCTAAAAGACGTACTCGTAGGAATCATAGTAGTAAAGTAGGATCACGCACGTGGTAACTTCCTTTCAATTGACATATTACTAACTGGGAATCCAGGCGAACTTCTAAAGAGGGAATACCATGTGATATAGGATCATGAAAAATTTATATAACGACTCTATATTCGGCCACATTATTTGTGGATGGCCCTAGGAATATGCCACCTGAAGACACCAGTAGACCCTCGGGTGTGTAAACCACCCAAGCGGCGGAGGCCAAGTTACGTGTATGACGACCAGTTTCGTCTATGAATCCTATGTAGACCAAAGACTCCATTGACATTTTCCAACCAAGGGAAAACTTGATAAGCAAGCTAAATATGAAAAGAAAGGGAAAATATATATACACTAAATTACATTAGTATACAAAGAGTTATGCCCAAGCTTGGGGCTCAAGCATAATATATTTTCAATTAGAGCCCATTCCTGGGCTCGGCCAACATATTCCCTTCATAATCTTCTAACTCATAGGCTCCTTTTTCTAAGACACATCGCACAATATAAGGATCATGCCACATGGGTTTAAACTTGCCTGCCCCTAGTGGCTCTTTGGCTTGATCACATAAGAGGACCAATTCACCCTCGACATAGAACCAAGGACAGATAGAATTATCATACTGGACCTTGACATGTATTTTGTTTTCCTCGATAGTCGTAGAGGCATCTTGACACTACTCGTCAATACTCTCTAGGTGTATAAGGTGTCGCTCGAGATCAAAAGTGTCAGGTAGGAGCGTGATTGCCAACTTAAGAGAAGATATTTCAAATTCAATAGGTAAAATAGACTCCACATCTTGTACTAACTGGAAAGGGGAAAATCCGTTGGCAGTCTTGACTGAGGTTCAGTATGCCCAGAGTGCAAGATATAGCATAATGTGCTACTCTGACTTACTTTGGTTGACATTTTTTTGCAAAATGGTCTTGAGAGACTTGTTGACAGGCTCTACTTGTCCATTTTCCCAGGAGTAATAAGGAGAAGAATGACCATGTCTAAACCCCATATTAGATTCTAGTTCTTCCATCATTTTTTTTTGAAAGTGACTTCCATGATCAGTGACAATCTCACTCGGGATACCGAACCAAGTGATAATTTGATTGAATATGAAGAAGGAAGAAGTATTTTTGTTGGATTTAATTATCGGTATGGCCTCGACCCACTTAGTAAAGTAGTCGACGACCACGATAATGTGTTGATGCCCCTGAGCCAAAGTTAGGTTGCAATCCACAAAGTCCACCCTCCACTTGGTGAAGGGACCAATGGTAATGATTGGGTGAAGAGGGGATGGATACGAGAACATTTTATGAGGGAACACCTAGCAGGGGTGACACTTCTTAACTACTTCAATACAATATTTAAAGATAGAAGGCCAAAAATAATCGGCTCACAAATTTTTTTAGGTTGTCGCAAGCCCAGATAGATGACCACCACAAGCCCCACTATGGAAATCATTTAGGACTAACTTGTATTCTCCATGAGTTAAACAATGAAATAAGATATTTTCTATTCCTCAGTGATACAAAGTGTCACCGATGATAGTATAATTCTTAGCTTGGTACCGTACACGTCGTTGGTCATCTCGCGAGAGATGTTGAGATAACTTTAAAGTTTGAAGATAGAGAACAATGTCTCCATGCCAGGGGTCAGACGATGAGACAATAAAAATGTGTTCGTCCACAAACAAATCAACATGGATAACATCCTCATCTAATCATGGAATGTTGGATATTAACTCTGTGAAGACTAGTGATTTATTGTATTTCACATAAGCAAAATTGAGATCAAATTCTTGTAGAATGACAATCCATTTATTATATTTTCCCCCTATGATATGCCTAGTAAGTGTTGGCAAAGGGGCAGACCTAGGGTTCAACTCTACAATAGCACACCAACAAAACCCTAACTACCGACCCTTTCGGCAACACCTGCGAAGCAGATGAAGTCTCACGTGAGGTAGAGGCAGGAGTGGTTGCAGGACTCAAATGTTTGCTACCTTAGCTGGGACACAGATATGTGATTGTAATACCTTAACAGAGCACTTAGCAATTATGATTCATCAATATTCAGTCTTATTTTACAGCGCAGCTAAACCCTAACAAAAGATCAAGATAGCATTCACATAGATCCAATAGATTCAAGCACTAAGCATACCAATAGAGATAAGATCTAGCATTCATTCACATTATTCAAAACTAATCTATCATATCAAATTCATCTATCATCTAACATTGCACTAAGCATTGAATCACATAACCAAAAGAACAACCAGAAAGCACAAATCATTCACAACACAGGATATATGTGGTTCGCCCCCACCCTRGGGMTACGTCYACCAACTCTTCTTCTTCTTTATTAGMTTCTTTTAATATTATTATATGCACAAAGCCTCAAAATCAASTCCACAGAGAACAGGAGATCTRYGCATMTCACTAGATCCTCCTTCCTTGAGTTATAGCACAAAGCCTTCCACAGTCTCYTACAATCACTTGGACTTAGCTCTGCAAGCCTCACACAGTATGCACAAAGCAATTACCACTTAGCACTTAGCACACATTACAAGACTTCAATCACATARATCGAACTACTTCCTACATCACCTAGATTTCTATTTATACATTACAAAATAGGCCTAAGMATGGGTAAACCCATGGGMYGACATTCCCATACCYGTTACATAAGCCCAAAAACCCAAAAATCCCTAAAAAGGGGTTGAGATCCCGCRATCTCTACATCCTCTTGCACTCCACCTTCRACACCCTRTCAAAGTCCCAAAAATAGGTCAAACATGACAAAGGATCCTCAAAACTTGGTCAAGGGCCAACAGGCCCCCAACACTCACCTGTGACTCGTCCCAAGTCACTCTGATATGGGTAATTATGCCTCAAAAGCCTAGATCTTGGCTTGAGATGCTTCAACCTGTTTTTGTGCCATGACCTCATGCTCAGAGAGCTCTTGGATAACAACTTTGTTGATAGTTCCCTCTAAGCGTTGTTCAACTGCAGTGATGACTTGCTCCAGTTATGCTCCTCGACCTTCGATATCTGAGAACAGTTGGAAAGACTCATCCTGTATAGGTTGGAGCCTCTGAGTCACTTCCATGACTCTACTCTAAATGGTGTGGACCTGTTGTTGAGCAGTGCATTTCTCATGGGATCGCTTCATCCTTTCAACAACTGATAGGGGCTTCAACTGCGCCTATATTGTTTCTTCTTGCTGCTTCGCCTCCTGGAGTTGTGACTCTAGTGCCTTTAGTTCTAGATTCTCAGTGAGTCACTCATAAGTCTGGGCACTGTGATCACTTAGTTTTTTACATTCCATGGCAAGGGCATTTATTCTCTCAACTGTGCTTCGAGCAGTTGCATCTCTTTGATCCCTCACATCCTGTGGGGTGTCGAGCACTGTGTGGATCTCTAAGTATGATATTCTTTGTTGTAGCTGCTAGATAGATTCTGTGAGCTGCTCTAATTTATGCTCAACTTAGTCTTATGCCTTTTTCTTTAAGCCTCTCACAAAGTAAAGTGATCTGTGGACTACTTCTTTCACTTCGAGTTGTTCTGCAAGCAACTGTTCTTTTTCTTGTTGAATCTGTGCTTTCTCCTCTTCAAACTTCATCTAGAGAGAAACCTTCTCCTCCTCCACAACTTGGCATTTTTCTATGACTACTTATTGCACTTGCTTCAAGGCCTGGGTGTCTTGTTATATTTCTTCTTGTGCGTGACGAAGGCTAGCTTTGGTCGCATCAACTAGTTGACGAAGTTGGGTTGGCTCATCTCCCAACTCTGGTTCTTTCAATGACAGGGGCTCAGTGGACATTGGGCGACTGGACTAAAGGGCCTGTTGTACCCCTTAGAGCTCAACCTCGCTTCTGTCGTACATCTTCTCTTGCTTGGCTTCCTGTTTCTGTAAGATATCCTGCAAGGCATCATTTACAGCTATGATGATGAATTCAAAGTCATCGACAGTAAGTACAGTCTGCATATTGGTCAAGGTGGCTCTAGATTTCTTTCAGGAAGAGGGTTTCAAGGGAGAAACCTTCCTCTTCTTCAAGGGATCATCCACATCTCTAGGCAGTGTTACAAAACCATTTGTTGGCATAGGCGCAGACCCAGGCTTCAAAGCTACAACAACACACCAAGAAAACCCTAACTACCAGCCCTTTCGGCAACACCTGCGAAGCAGATGAAGTCTCACTTGAGGTAGAGGCAGGGGTGGTTGTAGGACTAAAATGTCTACAACCTTAGCTGGAACACAGATCTGTGATTGTAACACCTTAATAGAGCACTTAGAAATTATGATTCATCAATATTCAGTCTCATTTTACAGTGCAGCTAAACCCTAACAACAGATCAGCGCAACATTCACACAGATCCAATAGAATCAAGAAATAAGCATACCGATAGAGATCAGATCTAGCATTCATTCACATTATTTAGCACTAATCTATCATATCAGATTCATCTATCATCTAACATCCCACTAAGCATTGAATAACATAACCAAAAGAACAACCAGAAAGCACAAAGCATTCACAACACAGGATATACATGGTTCACCCCCACCCTGGGGCTATGCCCACCAACTCTTTGTCTTCTTTATTAGCTTCTTTTAATATTCTTACATGCACAAAGCCTCAAAATCAACTCCGCAGTGGATAGGATATTTGTGCACCTCACTAGATCATCCTTCATTGATTTATAGCACAAATATGTCCACAGTCTCTTACAATCACTTGCACTTAGCTCTGCAAGCCTCACACAGTATGCACAAAGCAATTACCACTTAGCACTTAGCACACCTTACAACCCTTCAATCACATAGTTCTAACTACTTCTTACATCACCTAGATTTCTATTTATACATTACAAAATAGGCCTAAGCATGCATAAACCCATGGACCTACATTCCCATACCCATTACATAAGCCCAAAAACCTAAAAATCCCTAAAAAAGGGTTGAGATCCTGCGATCTCTGCTTTGTCTTGCGCTCCACCTTCGACAGCCTATCGAAGTCCCAAAAATAGGTCAAACATGACCAAATATCCTCAAAAATTGGTCAAGGGCCAATAGTAAGGACATATTGAAATGGATTGAGATCGGCAACCACAATAGTATTGCAAAGTAATATAATGATGTAAATGGTGGACTACGTGAACAACAATCAAATATATCTTTTCAACATGATAACAATTAAGCTCAGGACTGACTAAGTTTTGACTAAGATAGTAGATGACGTTCTCGTGAAGTTCATCATCCTCCTGAACCAAAACCATACCAATCATCTCCTTCGACGTGGCGATATAAAGCAAGTAATCCCTACTGTAGTCAGGATACTTTAGCAAAGGCGTCGATACCAAGGCTTTCTTCAAAGCATCAAAGGACTCCTCGTCTCACTCATCCCAGATAAAAGGGGTGTCCTTCTTCAAAAGATGCATGAAACCCTTAGTGACATTGGCATAATTTACTATAAATCGACATAGAAATTTAGCTTTCCCCTGTAAACCTTGAAGTTTTCTAATAGTGCATAGGGGAGGCAATCAAAGTATGGCCTTAACCTTTAATGGATATACCATGATCCCAGTCTCAGAAACTAGAAATCCCAAAAGGCGACCGGACCTAATGCAAAATATGCAATTATGAGGATTTAACCAAACTCTATAGTAATGAAATCTTTCAAAAACAAGTAGAAGGTGCGTAGTGTGATCCACTCTCTTATGAGAGTGAGAAGCAATATCCTCTAGGTAAGCTTCAACTATATGCTTCAGATCATGAAATGTGAAGTTCATGGCAGGTTGGAAGGTTGCTCCAACGTTTTTAAGGCTGAAAGGCATTTTGCAGCATGCGAAAGTACCCCAAGTACAAATAAATTCCTTCTTGTGTTGATCCTCAGGTTTAATTTGAATTTGTTTATACCCTAAAAATACGTCCATAAAAGAAAACACTTCACTTCCTGCACACTCGTCGAGAATCTGATCGATGAAAGGTGTCAGGGAGTTTTCTTTAGGATAGGCTTTGTTAAGGTCACGAAAGTCATACATACATGGATAGTTCCTTGCTTATTATTCATAGGAATGGGATTAGATACCCATTTAGTCAAGAGAACCGGGTAGATGAAACTAACATTAAGTAGCTTCTCCACCTCTGCCTTAATAGAAGGGTCCTTCTGGGGATTCACATCTCTAAGACGTTGTCAAACATGTTTAGCATCCGGATAAGTTCTAATCTCATTCTCAAAAACACGCGGGTCAATTCCTGGCATTTCTTCATATGACCAAGAAAATACATCTCAAAATTCCTTGAAGAGTTCGGTATAGATCAAGATTTCTTCTAGCGAACAGTTCACACTGATATGTACATTTTCAATCTTATCAGGGGTACGAGAGATATTGATCCTGACAATAGGAGAAATACTCACCATATTTCCTTTAGCATAAATGTTGGGCATATCAAGTGGAACTACGGTGTGACCAACTATCTTACTCAAAGTAGATCAAAATTCATCTTATTCTATTCTTTCAAGATCTAGGAGAAAATAAGAGAGATGATGCATATCATCCCAAGGTCTGTCAGAACCATTCATGGCTTCGATGATAACTTTGTCCAAAGGAAAATTCCCATTGAGGTATTCATGTGAACAAGACAATGAAGTGGCCCACACAGGCCTAAGAACAGGATCCTCCTTGTCCGTCGGTGAGGTAACAGGATCGATATCAGCGGAAGAGTCAAGAACATCTTGATACACAATCTCTTTTGTTGATAGTGGCATGGCCATTCTAGCATGTGACTGACCTTCACAAGATGAAGTCAGGGAAGGTAGGGTCCACGGATCACTAAAATAGGAAGTGCAGAAAGGAATGGACCACTCTGTCAAAACGGGCCTACTGTACATGGCGTAAACGTGGTGAATCAGTGCCATGAAGTTGAAAGTACCCACAAGGGAAGAATACATTCCAACACTGACATTCTCAGTGGTTGGTTGAGAATTTTCGATCACAGGGATCAACAGTCCAACAGATGCATTGGGACTAGCATATGCAAAGGATAATTGTTCTATCATCATGATATTCCCTTTATGAGGAAAACATAGAGTATGAAATATGAACGATATGACGAAGAACATAGAATATGTCCAATTGCATCATAGTAACAAGTTATAATCAAGAGGCACATCAACTACCTTGACCTCGACCTCTACCATCTTCCCACCTAAATTGACTGGAAAGGCAGGAAGAATACTGTGAGGGCAGAAGGAATGACTGTCAAAAGCAGTCAACATGTTCAATGATTTAGAAAGAGTCAGAGAATTGAGAGATTTCCAACAGATCAAGTACATCACACATGTAGCAACACCTTCATCAACAACCACACATTTGATGGTATACTTTGAGTGCCCCACATGGATTTGGAATTCCACATGGCAAGGCAAGAGAGGCTTCACATATGTGATGTCAAACTTGATAACTTTCGAGCCACTAGGTTCTAGAGATCCTAACTTAGATAGTAAGGCATTCCTATGTGAAGGACATGTCTAGAGTACCTCCAAAGATGACATTGCACAAGGGGTTTGACCTAGGTCCTCAACAATAGAGTAGTTCTGGGTGGCTCTAGCATTTGGATTGTGGGTAGAGTGCTTGAGTACTCCTTTCAAAATACGAGGTGGTGGCTCTGGTTTTTCAATCTGTAAAGTCATCTCCAGAGGAGGAGGAGGAGATTCTAGACCAGGTATATCCTGTGAAGAGCTATAATCTTGATAACGAGTGGCTACATTAACTTTCGCATCAACCATATTGATACACAAATAGTCATCATCTTGCAACGATGGGTTTTGACTCCCACCAACCACATTTCCGACGTTTGAGGAACTCAAGGGCATGTGTTGGTTATGCGGAAAAGGATTCGTCAGCACGGCAGGTGGTAGAGATAATAGTCTCATAGCTTACGCAAGTTTGGGGCATAAATGAGTAAGGTGGTCGTCTATACAAATATTACAGGGAAATTTCACCTTACATCTTTCTCTCTTTCCCTCTCCATCATTATTATTCGTCTTCTCATTATTACCATTATCCTTGGGTTTATTATTATTTTTCCCACCCTTACGATTATTATGTCCTTTCTTATTATTCCTGCATGGTTGTTGGTTACCATTTGGGCCTGCCGATGATTGCATAGAATGTACATTCACCAACTAAGTGGGATTGGAAGATGTAAATAAAGATGGCCCTCCTACAGACTGGTTTAGAGATAACTCTTTCAAATGGCTTGTCACTGAGTCTGTGGATTTTACATTGGCGGATCCTACAATGCCATCTGCATGAGGTCCAGGTTTTTTTCTAGGGTCATAAGTTGACTGTGGTGCATCTGGAAGAATGTGGTATAACATCCCAGACTGAGCATCTATAAGATCTAACTGTTGGGATTTGTAAATAGCTTCTTCCTCAGTGGTAACCCTGGATGTAGCAACATTCTTCGATATACGAGGTTGAAAAGACTTAAGAAACCATTCTAAAATATAGGTCGGGGGTATGGAGGTCTTAATCAACCTCTTCCATCTACGCCACTCCTGGATATGATCCGAGATATGAGTGGTTGTTTCATGGCATAAACTCGACATAAGTTCTAGACCAGCATCGTAACGAACTATCAATTGGAAGTGGTTAAGGAAGACCAGCACCATCTGAATAAAGGTCCCATATGCCCCCTTAATAATCTCTATATACCATTTCATAGCGACCCCAATGAGGGTGAATTGAAATAATATTAACCAAATAGAATCGTCATTAAGGGAATTCGAGGAGCACCATAGGTGAAAGGTAGTAACGTGATCACCAGGATCCTCGTCATTCTTACCTTCGAATTTCAGAATGTCCAAAGGAAGCTTGGTGGGGACGGGGAGCCATGTAGGATCATGACTCATAGGGTCATTCATCAACTTAGACAATTCTAGAAGATTAAGTGTGGCTAGAAAAGGGAGATGAGGTTGTGGCATCTAGCCCCAAGTTCCCTAGAAATATTGTGTTTGAGGAACTGCATCCCATCTAGGGTTCTAGTAAGCACCATGGCCCTGTCTGGGATCATAAGACCCTCCTTTGGGATGATTCATAAAAGTTTAGTTGGGCATCATTCCTGTAGGAATGTTATGATGGGGGTTATAAAAATTTCCCCCAACCGGATTGGATCCTGGTTGGGGGTTTCTCAAAGCGTGATTCGTCATGCCAAATGTGTTGTTCGGAATCGACATCGAGGAGGTAGGTGTATAGGAGGGAACTTGAGAAGAATATTGTCTGCCATGTTGTTTGTTCCACCCATAATCAAGAGTATTATAACTGGGGTTAAAAGCAAGAATTCCTCCCATGTTAGGAGTCATTTGAGGGATTTGAGAACCACCAAACGAAAAAGGAGTATAAGGAGGTGTAGTTCCCCCGAGCCCAATGCTAGCATTAGGGCCAACAGCTGGGATGGAATTTGAAAACTAGGAAGTAAAGTTTGACATACCATAGGAAAAAGGACTAGAGGCCATAGGGATGACTAAACATTATATCCCAGTGAGTGACCAATAGACCTAAAATGGTTCGAGGCAAGAGATTAAGCATTCACTATAGGAAAATCCATAGTAATGATAGGCTCCTCCGGCACTACATCCATTGTGGTTGTCGGAGTCGAAGGGGTGCCATTAACTATAGTAGGTGTGGGAGTCAAAGGGCTCCCAGTGTTATGAAGACTAGGTTCAGTACTCATCCTTGTAGAATCACAAGTCTGAACAGTGGAGGTGTGTGTACCACATCTAATAACTCTACGCCTTTTATAAGGAAAAGGCTCGAAATTCAATGGTAATTGTAACAAGCGACAAGACCGACGGGGATGATGGTTTGACTCCATGATGACTTAAGACTCTAAAGAAAAAAAATAAATCCTAAGACCGACTAGTAATCAAAGAGAACACCAAAAATCAAATAGTCAATATGCACACAAACGGGGTAAAGTGGCTAAAAGTGGCCTCCCTCCCTAAAGAAGGTATGTCTCACCCAATAAAGGTCAGGGACTCTCTTTAAATATCAGAGGTAACAAAATCAATTATAAGGGCCCTCGTGCGCTTAAAAACTAGTTAGTCAGATCCCCCTGGAGAGGTAATCCTCCATAAAGGTTGTGTGTTGTCCGACCCTTATCTGACCCAGGGTACCTGCAGAATAACCCTTGCAAGGTAACCTATGTGGAACCTAATTCAAGCAACTAAGAAACCAATGTATAACCGATGCATAGGCGAGAATTCGTAAGTCAGGTCCACCATATGGGCAGGGTAGCAAAGCCCAAAACCTTGAAAGTATCGCCTCTCATGGAGGTAAAGGCACTAGAAAGATCCCCAAAAATATCTCTGACGCTAAGAAGGTATCGGGGGGATATCCCTTCAACCAACCTTGCGCAACCTTGTGATTAACTCTGGTGTGAGCGGAGCCTCCTAATATTACCAATTATACAATAAATTTCTCCACTCCCTTTGTCAAACACGTGTTGATTTAATTTCCTTGGAAACGTTTACTCACAAAATCGTATTCCAAGGCACTAAATCCTAAGCTAGGTTGTGCACCCTAGAAAATAAAATCGTGACTAATCAATTTTAAATTATAGCGTTAATTTTAGTGGTCGTGATTACTCAAAAAGGTATGGTAGTGAAAGTCATGATTGTATGACTCAACAAGAAAGTAAATATGAATATAATGCAAAGTCCTAACTTCAATTTTCAATGAATGATATGCCTCTAAGAACACATGCAAGTTTCAATTTCAACTCTGCAATTCTGAAGTAAAAATGAAACCTTTCTTTACATGCACTAAGCTAATGACAAAAGACTCAAAATATCAAATTTTCCAAGCAATGAAAAATGCCTAGTATTTTTGTATTTTCAATATAAGAAAAATGAAAATGCATGGATTGAACAACAACTTGATATATAAAACTCTATTGTGTATAGAAAGAGATAACTCAAGAAGAATACCAAGGAGAGAAACACCCAACCCAATGTACAAGGACAATCAAAATGAAAAGGTGATGAGAAAGACTCCACCCAAAAATTCAACCCCAGATAGGTTTCTTATCATCCCACAGGAACTTAACAGTCACTACAGAGACCTAATAAGACTCGAAAAACATCAAATTCCACCCAGCAACCACCAATCCCAACAAACAAGAAAATAATGTTGATGTACGTGATTGTTCAAGGAAACAGAGCGTATGTATGCAGCTTACAGAGGGACATCCCGCGTATATACACGACTGTCAAGACAAAAAATGCATATATGCTTCAAAAACAAAGCCAGGCAAGGGAGAACGCTGAAAAAAATCAAACCAAGAGTGAACAGAGGATGTCAAGCAATGATACGAAAATAAACGCAATAGGAATGAGAGAAATCTAAGGAGAAAAGTACTCCAAACCTTAAGAAAGAAGATTCAATCCTCAGTATGGTCTCCAATTCTGTTATGAGGAACATTTCTCTATGGCTAGGGTAAACCACAACAAATAGAAATTATTGTAGAAATCAACTCTATTCTCAAGTATGCTATGTAAACAAATATGCTATCAAGACGGGATAAAAGGCCTACCTCATCCAAACATTCGATGAAGTCCACCATTGAGTACTTGACCCAAAGAAATATACCTGCAACTAGCCCTCAACAACCAAGCAAAGCAAGAATATGGTGATAATAAATGATGTTAGCACATTCAATAGCATAATCCATTAATAAACATGACAAATATGCCTATGGAATAATAATTCAAATATTTTCAACATATCAATTGGACGGGAAAAGTGTATTTCTATTAATATATGATCAACAGAAGTGAAAACGTTACAGACTTATGTGTCCGCATGGTTCAGAACTGAGAAACTAAGTTCCTTCCAACTAGGCCTCCACCACTTCAATCCTCCACCAAAGGCAAGATCATAAAAGAGAAACATTGAGGTTCTCAATCAATAAGGGAAGAGCTTGGGGGTTGAACACTATGTTCAGACTTAAAGGAAAAAGGGATGCAGACCCAATATGAAATAAATAATTTCTCCAGAGTAACTTTGCTCTCAAACTTGATTTCTTTCTCCTCTTTTCCATAGCTCAAAATTGGCCCATTTATATCCTTCAAATGGAACTGAAGGGCTGATTCAGAACATTTCTAGTATATGGAAGGCCAAGAATCATAGATCTTCTGCTGTGACATGGAAACCCAACATTAATTTTCATTTTTGGGCACAAATCCTGATGTACATGGGTTGCACTGGTGCAACCTACATATACACATGATGTATAGTAGGCAAGGTGCGTACATGTGGAAAAATATGTATTTTTAGCTCTGGGATTTACAAACAGGGATGATAATTTTGCATGGGGAAATGGAAAAATGCCTTCTGTGCAAGATTTCATAGGGTTAGGAAAACCTTTCTATAACAAGTACCATCCCTTATTCTCCTCCCATGGTCATGGTACTTAATAAAGAAGGTACTTGGCGCATGTATCTTGAATTTTGTTCCCTCAATAAAATCACCATCAAGGACAAGTTTCCCATGCCTATCATTAACGATCTCTTGGATCAGTTGAGTGCTCAATATTTCACTAAACTTGATTTGCATTCTAGCTACCACCAGATACGTATGCAAGATGCTGACATGCCCAAGACTTCCTTTCGAATTCATGAGGGTCACTATGAATTCTTTGTCATTCCCTTCGGCCTATGTAATTCCCCCTCCACCTTCCAAAGCCTCATGAATCATGTATTTCATCGTTTTCTCAGTCATTTTGTCTTAGTTTTTATTGATGATATTCTCATATATAGTAAAACTTAGAAATCCCATCTTGCCCATGTGGATCAAGTTCTTCATCTACTCTCTCAACATCATTTTTCCTCAAACACTCTAAGTGTGCCTTTGGCGCCTTGGAAGTTGAGTACTTGGGTCATATTGTTAGCAAGGCTGGTGTCTGGGTGGATGCTAAGAAGATTGAAGTAATGCAGGATTGGCCTCGCCCCAAGACTATCAAAATCTTGTGTGGTTTTCTGGATTTAACAGGCTATTATCGTAAGTTTGTTTAGAATTATGGAAATATTGTGACACCTCTCACTGCTCTACTTAAAAAGAATTCTTTCACTTGGACTCCCACAGCTGATTTGGCCTTTCAAGAATTGAAGTTGGCTATGTGAACTACTCCAGTCTTGGCCCTTCTTGATTTCACAAAGAATTTTTTCTTGGAATGTGATGCCTCTAGGAGAGGAATTGGAGCAGTTCTTATGCAAAAGGGCATACCTTTGGCCTTTACCAGAAAACAATTTTTAGAATTCCATTTGGGTCAATCAATATATGAAAAGGAAATGTTGGTTATTCTGCATGCAGTGGATCTCTGGCGCCCTTGTCTCTTGGGGAAACACTTCCAAATTAATACAGATCATCAAAGCCACAATTATTTTTTGGAGCAATGAACTTCCTCTCCAAAGAAACAAAAATTGGTAACTAACCTCTTTGGATATGATTATGAGATCATTTACAAGAAATGTAAAGAAAATGTGGTTGTTGACACTCTTTCTCGAAAATATGAATATGAAGGGTCCTTGTTCTCCCTATTCTTCATTGTTCCTAATTGGATCCAAGTTGTTTGCTAAGAATGGCTACAAGATCCTAAAACATTCACATTTAATCCAAAAATTGCAAGAAAATTCTCCAGTTTCCACAAGGTACTCTTGGCACAATGATGAGATTCACTACAAAGGTCATTTGTATTTAAGTAAATAGTCACAAATTTAATCCACGGTGCTTTCTGAGCTTCATGCTACTCCCACATCCGGGCACTCAGGGTTTACCAAAACCTATGACAGGGTCAAATGTTCTTTTTCCAGGGATGGTATGAAAAAGGATGTTCTCACTTTTGTGGAAAAATGTGATTCTTGTCAATGTAACAAGGGAGAAACAATCAAAGCCCTTGGCACACTACAAATTCTTCTAATTCCACCCACTATTTGGAGGGACATCTCTATGGATTTCATTGTGGGATTACCTAAATCAAGAAATAAGTCAGTCATCATTGTGGTAGTTGATTTTCTTTCCAAGTATGCTAATTTCTATGCTCTTCAACATCCATTTATTGTATCCATTGTGGCTCAACTTTTCATGGATCATATATTCAAGCTTCATGGCATGCCTCATTCTATTGTTTCTGATTAAGACACCACTTTCACCATCAATTTTTGGCAAGAAATTTCCATGCAATAGGGCACCCAATTGCATCTAAGCACCACCTATCATCCCCAAACTGATGGTCAAACTGAAGTTTTCAAGAAGTTTTTGGAGACTTATTTGAGGTGCTTTTCCTCTAAAAGGGAAAATCAATGGGATCAATGTTTACCATTAGATGAATGGTGATACAACACTTCTTACCATACAGCTACTTGCATGACTCCTTTTGAATAAGTATATGGACAAAAGCCACCTTTTGTTCTCTCCTACATTCCAAGTGTCTCCAAGGTTCACGCGGTTGAACAAACACATATAGTTCAAGAAGCTATTCTTCGTACCCTCAAAAAGAAATTGGTCATGGATCAGAATCGCATGAAGAAACAATCTAATCAAGGTCACTCAGAACATCAATTGTTTGAAGGAGACCAGGTATTTCTTTGACTGCAACCTTATAAAAAAACTTCACTCAAGGCTAAACATTGTCAAAAACTAGCGCCTAGATTTTATGTTCCTTATACAGTTCTCAAGCGCATAGGACAAGTGGACTAATAGTTAGCTTTGCCTAGTTCTTCTAAGATCCATCCTCTTTTTCATGTCTCTTGCTTAAAGAAGGTGATTGAAACTAAGTGCCAAACTCAAACCAGCCTTCCCGAGTTGGATGAAGAAGGATCAATCTGGTTGCAGCCACACGAAGTTTTGAGCCAGCGTGAGTGTCATATTCATCAATGCACCATCAAGGAAGTGTTAGTCCAGTGGAAATATACAACACCCACAGATTCCACTTGGGAGCCAACTAACATTCTGGAGCAATTTCCTCATCTGAAGCCTTGAGGACAAGGTTGATTTTAAGGGGGAGGGAATGTTAGGGACCTGACCTACCTAACCCCTTCAAGTGGGTAGAATAATATATTTCCATGTAATAAAGATCAATATTAATAAGGTCTATAAATAAGGAGGAATAAGTCAATTGTAAGAAGACCTAATAGAAGCTTTCTCTTGTATAAGGATCTTCGTCTAGATTGTTCTTTTGGATAGATAGATTTAGTACAAATAAGAGTAGAGGGTATGAGAAGTTTTGTATTGGACATTATTGTAATAGAGCTCTGCTCTATTGGAGGTTTCCCTCTCGAAGAGGAAAGTGGAAATTTCTATCATTAATCAAGGTGCTCTTTCTGGTATTATTCTGGTATTTTTATGGTTATATCATTGTTGTTCTGCCATTTCTAGCTAAAATATTTATGTTCTGCATACTATTCTATATCTAGAATACTACATCACCTTTCATGTGTTTTGAACAACTGCTATCAACATACCAACCACGTTTCTTTTGTTTAGCCTGTAGAGCGAGTGTGCATTCCTCATTGTTAAATTGATCCTACTTTCTTATCCATATTCTCTGTTGAGGTTCACATATGTGATTGTTGTTATTATGTTGTTATTCTCTTGGAGGGATTGTCATTCTACAATCTTTGGCCATGTGTCCAAAGTTGTTTCATTTGTATCATTCCACTTCAGTGTTCAATGATTCAAACATGCTGTAGCTTCTTCTCTGTGTTTCATTAGGCCTTATTGGATAAACATTTTGTGCATGACTTTCAAATTTGTTTTTTTTCCTCCTATTAGCTCTACAATTTATATATTTATTTCCAAAATTATTACATGCATAACATAAACCAAAAAATATAGTTTGATGCCTGGCAATTGAAGATCTTATAAAAGGAGTTACTCTTCTAAATCCTTCTTTATATTGAGGCTTGCTTGTTTTTTACTGTTGCTAATTTTGAAATATGACTCTTCTAGGTGGAGGAGTGTCCT
>JASDQU010095277.1:0-21756 GCA_032191745.1 Picea mariana | reverse complement strand
ACTTATGGTATACAATATATTTGTAATTTAAGAAATATGGGAATGGTTTGATATATGACCATCAGGAAGCGTAAAACAGACACGCTTAAAACATGCGTTAACATTGCTATATGCATGCCTTGTGGAATTGGTGACACCTTCTTAGAAAGGTTGGTTGAATTTGGATTGTTTCGTAGTGTTCACTATAAATGACCATACGCCAAAGAGTAAATATACGCCAAACAGTTTCAACAACATATAAAGCATCGCATTGAATTTCACCTTTTCCAGAGCCCGTAGGTTTTCAGTTTGAATTTCACCTTTTGCAAATTTTCCTTTCTTTTGGAGTCTGTGTCGGTGGAGTTATTTTGAAGTGAAAAACTTAATCATGTTGGATCCGAAATACACATACTTTTTTAATATTTCTTTTTATTTTCTTTTTATACCTTTAATAAAAGTGATATGAAAAATGATAAATTTCTTTAACTAAAAAAACTCATTAATATTTATATATTTGAATATATTAAAAATATCTTTCATTTATCTATACTAAACAATGTATAATTTTTTTTATTTTTAATTCTTTCAATATAAAATCATATATAATATAATATTATCCAATTAATAAATTCTATAATCTAATTCATTTAAAATATATATATATTTTAAATTTAATAAAATTAATAATCTATTGATAAATATTTTACTAATAATAATAGTATAAATTTTAATACATAATCAATTTGTTACAATATTCTATTGACTAAAACCAATTTGTCACAATACTCTATTGACTAACATAATCTTTATTTTAAAAAGTAAACATTCAACACATTGTGCTATATAATCTCATATGGCCATTGTTTAAAGGTAGAGTCTCAATGACTCTAACTAATTAAGTGGCATTGTTCTTTTCAATTATTATATTTGCAAGTAGATAGTGTAAATTGATTTTATACCACTAGTTTACTATTTTATTTAGAATAAAATCAAATTATTTAGAAATTAAAAAAAATATTATTTAATAAATTGAAAAATATTTATTATATTTGTAAATTTATTAAATAATTTAGAAATTACAAAAACTTCATTTAATAAATTGAAAAATATTTATCATATTTGTAAACTTATTTTATTGATTAATGTAATAAATTGAAAAATGATTTTTATAATTATAAAAATATTTTATAGATTAATAAATAAAAAGAAATTCATAACTTTATTTTATTAATTAATGAGTAAATAGTTAATAAATTGAAAACCATTTCTTATAATTATAAAAATATTTTATTAGTTAATGGATTAAAAAAAATTCATAACCAAAATACATATTGTTGCTAAGAAATTAAACAATGCCTTCTTCTCTTTCATTTGCAAAGAAGTGTATAATTTTCCTTTCAAGTGTCACATTTTGTAGGTTGCATTAATTTTCATATGTCAAATGCCACATTTGTGGGTTGCATTATGTTTCTTACATTTCCATATTTCTCCAATATTTTGTATGTCTTTCAAATTCCTTGGTCTTTATCTTCACAGGTTTTTTATCTTCACAGGTGATACATCACTTTACAGATTTTGCATGGGCTATTTCTCCATCACAACCAAAATATTTTTGGATTTGGTCGATATGTGCAGACATAAAATATAAAGTTGAAATCATCATCACAAATCCTGAGAGAAAATCCAAAGTTGGAGTCCCAAGACTGAAGGGAATTTTGGAGATTATGTGAGAGAAGATTGTTCCGAGGGTGAAATGTGTTGGAAAAACAATTGTGTCAATGGATCTATGCAATGGTCAAGAAATAAAAGGTAATTGGTGTTTCCATTTATGTAAACCATTTTTTTTTATCTCCAAAACAAAAAATGTTTTCTTTTTATTAATTTAGTAATAGGGGTTGTAGAGCAAAGCCTCACAAATCAAATAAGATTTATCTCTAAATATTTTGCAATGAGCTCACAAAACTCTGAACAGTCTCGCAAATCAAATTAGACTATCTTTAAATATTTTGCAATGATATCACAAATCTGTAAATAGATCAAGTGTTGTTTGACAATTCTACAATGAATAACAAATAAAAATATTTGTCTAAAATAAGCAATTTATTTAATGTTTAAATTACTTAAACAAAATATATATAGAATTGATTCTTAACATGAGTTGTCATAAGACGAACCTGAAGATCTCCCCACCCTACACATCGTTTATCTCAATGTAACACATTATGAAAAACACAGACATGAAGGCATATCGTTTCTCTCCATGTAATTAAATTGTATGTTAATATTAATATAATAATCTAACTAATTAGTTGTTAGACTTTGCAATGAATATAATGACAAACCTCATTCATCCAAAACTGAATCACATTGTATATATTCAAAATACGAACATTTGCCCAAACCCTTCTAAACCAATCTCTCGCTCAGAAAAATAACACAAATATCAAATTTTGGAATTGCAGATATAAATCAGTGATAACAAACTTCATCATTGCCACTACAAATCACACTACATTAACATAGATCAGAACTACTTTGCCATAAATTAACAAACAAATAACACAGATATCAAATTTTGGAATTGAAGATATAAATAATTCATAACAAATTTCATCATTGCCACTATAGATCACACTACATTAACATAGATCAGAACTACTTTGCCATAAATTAAAATATATCAAAACTACTTCGCCAGAAAATGGAGAAATAAACTATAAAAGATGTACAAAATCCCTTCCAGAAAACAAAGGAAGACAAAGCATGTAGTGTAAGTATTCAATCCTATATACCCCACTGCTTGGAGAAGAATTTTCCATCTCACAATGAGCTGCCTGGAGAAGAATTTTCCATCTCACAATGAATTGAATTCTGATCATGACCAAACTCTGCCCTGCTAGAGCTCTAACCATTTATCTGTGATTGTCGCCTAGTTGCAAGGGTCTGCAAAAACAAGAAATAAACTTGCATCTCATTGCAAAAATCAAAACTGAATTTTCAAACAATCATTAAAGAACAATTGACAATCCAAGGACCAAAATCGTTAAGGGTTAATGCCAGGTTAATCTCCACAGTAAATGAAAAAAAATGATTATCAGAATGCGTCATAGAATGCCTAAATCTGGATCTTAACATTTAATGGAATTTGGAGCTAGTGGAAAGTATATAAATATTAAAATTAGGACGTTTGAATAAAATAAATCCAAATGGAAAGGAAAAATGTTCTACGTATTACCATTGCAGAGAACGACCAATCCGAGGAGGATCCATTCTTTTAAAGGATAACCCTTTTGTTTTTCCTTGCGTTTCTTCACTTTGAATCCTGGACAATTCTCATAGCACTTAATATCATTCCTCGACATCGGCTCGATCTACTATTAAGTATCAACCATTCTTTCTTCAAGACCAAAGTTCAAAACAATACAACAAGAAATCGCTAAATTTCATATTAACTTAGCAGGTTTCTGAGGTTTTCATGAATAAGATTCAATTTGTAGATGAGCATGAAAGGAGACGGTTGTAGGAATGATGCTGAAAACCTCCAAAATAGGATAGGTTTTTGGTTTAAGATGGATGTATGTATATGCGCTTCTACTAAGACAAATATTGTACACAATTTCGAATAGAAGAACTGGGATTGGAAGAACCTCTACTTGTAGAGGAGAATTGCTCCATATGTCCAGGGATTGACTGAGAGAACCTTTATGGACAAAGGCTAGCCGGTTTCTCCCATTTTTCATCCACTCCAAACAATCAATATCATGAATTTGACATTCGCCGTATTTTTTTGTTGTGGATGTGACGACATCTTTGAAAGTTGAGTTTCTTTAATGAGATGTAAACCATTTTATATTAGTTATGCTAATTAATATGATAGGTCATGTTTTTTTTTTTTTTTTTAATCTTTTTGTATTAAGAGTAGTTAGGTGTTTTAGGGTTCAGTGTAAGGGATATATTATAAGGTCGGCTACATTAAAACCAGAGATGTTCAATATAGCATACCTTCTAAAAGAGTTAATGAAAATGTCAAAGTAAATCAAAAAATATTTTTATAATAATTTTGTTAATAATAATAATGAAGATATTGTAAATAGATATATCTTATTTTTATAATAATTTTGTTAATAATAATTATGAAGATATTGTAATTAGATATATCTTATTTGAGAAGTAGACCATTATTTTGATTATAATCTTCTACCATGATTCAAAACATGTGCATTCTAACATATTTTAGAAATAAAGTATATATATTTGTATATAAATATTTAAAAAGTTCAATCGATATTAATATATAAAAAAACATGCATTCTATTAATATATATTTAACAAAACTTTTAAATAAGTTGATAATTTCATATTGAATAAGATAATAAAACATATATATATATATATATATATATATATATATAACAAAATTTGAAAAGAAGGTGGATATAACTATTCAAGCATATAATCTATTATTATGATGAACTTGGAAAAGACAAATTAACAAATAAAACCCCCACATTAAATAGAGAATAAAAAATTGAAAAGAAAAATCTATTATTAAAATGAATTTGGAAAATACAAACTAATAAATAAAATCTCACAATAGATGAAGAGAATAAAAAATAGAAAAGAAAATAGAGATTGAAAAAAAAAGAATACCTATAATGCTTCAATTACTAAAACAATTGTTTCCAAAGTTTCCTTACTATAATTATTTATAATGCTTCAATTAAGAAAAAAATCTTTTCAAAACTTAGTCACTGTAATTATTTCATTGCATTTTCTTCTTTTGAATATTACACTATTCATGGGCTCCACAATGTGAATGCACATACAACTTCAAAACCCTTACTATAAATATTAAATATTGTAATTACTAAATACTCATAGAACATGTTTTGTAGTGGACCCACATTGTTTTGTAATTAACCCCAATAATGAAGATGTTTTGTAGTAGACTTCTTAATTTTCATTTATTATATTTTTTAAAAATTATATAAAATTATATTTAACTTTGTTTCTAAATAGGTTTTATTCAAAATTTCATTTATCATGATTTAATTACTTAGGCATTTCCATTCTCCCTTTTAGGAGGTATGCTAGTAATATTTAATAATCAATATTAACGCTAAACCCAGTGCAACAGAGTTGAACCTAAACAAATGCTCGTCCAGTACATCTGAGCGAGGGCGCGGCAAGATTTGGAGGAGTGACTGTTCTCTCAAGTAGAAATTATTCGCTTGGCTTTTGATCGAAAACACACTGATGTTGTGGCCGAATCTTCAAGCTCGGGGATGGGAGGGGCCCAGTCGTTGTATCCTTTGCAAATCAAACAACGAGACGAGCGCCCATGTCTTCATAGATTGTTCATTTACCAGATCCGTGTGGCGTCTCATAACCCCTGCTCTACCGCTCATGTCAAATTGGTCAGGTACCAGCGTATCACTTTGCTTTCAGAATTGGTTGAGGGTCTCAAAGAACCTAGTGCAGCTGCCAATTCTTCTCTGCTGGCAGGTTTGGAAGAACAGGAATGCAACATTGTTCGAAGACAAGCCTCCTTCATTTCATAGAGTGGCCAGTTCCATTTTTGCTGAGATGGCCTTGTGTAGAAAACAGTCACCGGTCACAACACCTAGCAGGCCCATATTTGACATTCCACTTGATAGAGTCGTGGCCTGTTTTGACGGAGCGGCACAACAACATGGCTTACTCTGTGGGGCGGGGGGAAGATTGTCTTAAACTCTCAAACATGTTACCGATGGACTCTAAACTGTGGGAACGGAACCAACATGAAGGCAGAACTCATGGGAGCGTGGGCGTCATTAATCTTGGCAAGTCGATTACATATCAATGAGCTTTTACTGCTTGGCGACTCCAAAATCATCATTGATTGGTTGAGCGGGCGCTCAGACTTCCAAGTGGCGGACCTTGTGAGCTGGAAGGAGAGAACACGTGAAGCGACTCAGCTGTTTAATAATCTTACTTTCTCTCACATCTACAGAGAGGAAAACAACGAGGCTGATACTCTATCAAAAAAAGCGTTGTCATTGCCATCGGGACACATTCGTTTTACAAGATGGGAAGAAGGCAATGAAGGACCTTCCTCGATGATCAATCTTTGAAAGGCCTACTTGCCTTGAGTGCTGCCCCTCCATGAGATCGGGAATGGTCTCGAAGTGACATGATACACCTTTGTATTGTTTGGATAGCTTGATTCATCGGCATAGTATTAGTTTTTCTCGTGGTATACCCGCCACAATAGCCTTGTACATTCTTATATCCTTTTGAATATAAAGCGTATTTTTTTCGTTGAAAAAAAAACAAAGCTAAACCTCTTTTTTCCTTTAAAATTTGATATATTTTAACCAACCTAATAAAATAAGTCAAGTTTGGCAAATTTAATAGCTGAACTGAATCGTTTCTAGTCGAATAGCTGGCAAACATAAATTTAATCCATAATATTCGGTGTTGTTGCTTGATCTCAGTTTTTTAATTTCCAAAAAAAATGTTTTAACCCTAAATCCCTAAAGCTCAACTCGGACCCGCATTCTTAGCTCAATGCGCCATTCACAATTGGGCGCTCCCACTGCTCAGGCTCTTTCAACTTGACGAGTCTTCCAAGGGCCAACGCTATACCTTCGAGCTTCTTGTTCCTCCTGATTGCGCAGCCAAGGGCTGACGCCACAATGTTAGTCACTCGAAATCCAACCACTATACCCATGCAACCTTGACCCCGGAGTGGCTCTTCTATATGTCATAAGTTGTATTTAACGATGAAAGTTCTTAAATGCCCCTTAATTGACGTATGAATTCGCTGGAGAAATTGTATATAATTTATTAACCTATAATTTTGTGATAATATTGTATTTTATTCTAGATTTAATTGTTTTTTTGGTTGGTGTTGTCTTTTTCCACAAGGAGGAGAAACCTTTCTCAAACCAGGGTTACCCGCACTGTAGTCTGTTGATTTCCAAATCTGAACTACAATCTGTGCAAACACATCATTATATTCCATGAAAATATAACCACATGTATGGTTGGTGGTCTGTAAAGGGGTAGAATTCCACTTATTTTAAATGTCTCTATATATTGGAGAGTTAACATATTTCTTTAAGTCTAAAAAAGTGAAACTCAACCAATCAAATGCAGTTTTAAGTTTTATTTCAAAATCAAAAGGTATGGTTGGTGGTCTGTAAAAGGGTAGAATTCCACTTATTTTAAATGTCTATATATTGGAGAGTTAACATATTTCCTTAAGTCTAAAAAAGTGAAACTCAACCAATCAAATGCAGTTTTAAGTCTTATTTCAAAATCAAAAGGCAGTTTTAACATGTCAAAAGGATCTCAAGAAAGCCCAGTATCCCTACCTAGCCATCACTGAGGCTAACAGAAAAGGAGACATTCACCGAGGCTTTTCATAAGGCAAAATTCAAGCAGAAAATTTAGTGGCTTATACCTGTGAAAGCGGAAGATTTAGTGGTTTATACCTATGAAAGCGGTCGGCAATCGGGTGTTGCTGTTGTATCATACCATGCATTTGTTCTTCAGCTGATGTTACAATGTGCTTTGGACTTGATTTAGTGGAAGAAACACTAGTACCGGATTCTATGCTTTCCGATTGTAATTTCACTGATTTATTCTTAACATCTTCATATAAAAAAGAAAATGCTAACAAATTATGCCCATTGGAGATCTCGGACTTTGCCCCGTCTATGACGATCCTCACATAGCTACGATTATCTTGTCCACTTTTGTAAACACTGCAGGAAAGATTCAAGGCACCTGACAACACGCTAGCCCAGTAAAAATTCTCTGACCAACCCATTAATCTGACATTATACACATACAATCCAAAAAACAACATGAATAGTCAGCTAAATAATCTTGCATTACATTTGTCCAACTATAGCGGAAGAGTATTATACCTCAACTCTGAAGTGGGAGACCCTGCAATGAACGCCATGAGATGTATATTCCTCCTTCTTGACTTCAATGGCTGTGGGAAAGAGGAGAATGCTTATTATATAAGAGGGCTGACTATTGAGGGTACAGAAAGCTGAGAGAAGCAAAGCTTCTGTGAGAAATTTGGCTTCTACAAAGTCAATGGTAAGGCAAGTCGACTGCAAGACTCATTCTATGACTCTACGACATTTGTCAGTAACTTGATTAAAGCAATGGATCATATGACAATACATATTTGTTTAGTGTACAACATATTAAATCCCTTGGACATGTTCTGACCGCTTAAAGGTGAGGATGGAGCGGTGATATGGAAAATCTTGGCTCCTGTGAACAGAGTGGAAATGCATGTGGTACGTATGACAGGATAAGACTGACGCAGACGACCCATCCATCCATCCATTGATAGAATATGTGAGAATACAGAGGTAATTAGGATAAGCATGATTGAATACATATCAAAGTATTTAAAAGGAAGGTGACATGTGTATACACTGATTTATTGGTTAGGTGGTATTTGAAAATTTCTCAACCGATTGATAGGTGGTATTTGAAAACCTGTAAACCAGTTGAAAGGTTTTCTACAAAACCTAACATTAAATATTCCTTAGACATAATAATAATAATTAGCATAAATTCAACAATTATATGTTTACTATTAACTTAATTTTAATAAAATATTGATTAAAAAATATATATATATGTTTAATATTAACTTAATTTTAATAAGATATTGATTAATAAAAAAACAAATAAGATAAAGAAAAATAAGTTAAAGAAATTTTATAAAAGATGTAAAATAAAATTCAAATAAAATTATATTATTCTTTATATAAAAAAATTATTATAATAATTTAATAATAATTATAGATAATAAAGAATACTATATTAAATAAAATTAAAAAACATTCTAAATAATTATTTTTTATATTAAAAAAATTGATTATCATAATACATAAATCAACATGTAAAATAAGACCATACTTTTAAAGAATGAATATATGTAAATTTGATAAATAATATTATATAAAATAAACTTTAAAAACATTTTTTAGAGTACACATGGGCTTTTATCTATGAATCTAGCGTATGTATGCGGGTTTTAGGCATGCAGCTAGCGTGTGTACGTGCTCTGCATATGCATCAAGGTGTGTATACCATACAAAAAATTGTTTTTTGAGAAGAACTCTAACAAAAAGGGTTGGTAGATGTGTGAATGAGTAGGCCAACATCACAAATGCATATTAGTGGCATTTTTAGTTATAACAGATACCCCCTAATATGTGAAGTCATAAGAGAAAATGATGGCCGAAATACATTACAACATCTTTAATAAAGGGGGAAAGCATTGGAGTCGAGTAAGCCCAAGCGAGTATCCGTGAGCGCATCATTTGCAATAATATAATAATAATCACCAAGGCGGGCATTCCCATGCTCAGGACAAACTAAGCATGGTTGTCAATCAAGTACACAATAGATCCATGTCATATATAGTAATCATGGCTACATGACCAATGTGTATGGCAATATAAAGTGTAGCCGCGAATAACACACAACGGATCTACATCTCAAAATCATCGGAAGATATACAATGTTATATGAATCTTCAGGAGGCATTAATGCATGTGGTTGGAGATCACAACTTCATAACTTAAGCAATAGCTTCAAGCTCTTCAAAACTCAGGTAGGAGTATAATAGGAGTAAAAGATTCGCTACTCTAAGGTCTTCGACATACCATCATGGAAAGACTTGAGGATCTTGATCATTAGACCTAGAACTTCATTGATTCTGAATGTGAACTTGAAAGAACTCTCGGGATGGCTGACTCATGAAGGTCAAGAGACGTATTGCAGAATGGCCGACTCAGGTTGCAAGACCTCCCCTTGGACAAAAGCACGTTATATGAAAAGACTCGGGAAAAATGTTATTGACATAAGTTAGTGGCACAAGAGGCACCACAAACTCTCCATATGTTTGGAAGAGTAACCAAACGGAGGAAGACACAACTTTATGTAATGATAACAACTTCCTAAGGATATACATGATCCCAATACTTGCATAACAAACTGAAGGATGTGATTTATCCAAGGGTGACCAGATTGATACCAACAAAAGAGAATGTTTCCCCGTCCCCTCTTTCTGGAATATTTGTTTTTTTTTTGTCTTTTTTCACGTATTTAATGAGCTTGAAAAAGAATAAAAGAATGCTACATTACAAAGGAGGAACGAGTATTGCGGGCAAACAAACTGGTTCCAAGCGCATGGAACATATTGATGTTTAGTGCAAGGAGACATGTGCAGGATAAGGACACTTGGGAAAATTCCTCCATGGGTCAAGGTGTTAGATCACAAAGAAAAAAATGTTACAAGGCTTGCACTTAAGGAATGCTCTAACGGTTCAGTATTAGCAAAATGAAGCCGACATTAGGCCAAAGGCACAAGGATGAAACATGCGATGCGATTACAGAATGACACAACGAGACTCCTTCTATGTAAAGTTTTACTATCCCAGAGAAGGTAAGCTCGACGATTTTCCATGTTTAGAGAGTCTAAAAAACACTAAAAGAAGACTCCAAAGTGTTTTTTTTTTTCGTACAGTTCGATCCCCAAGGCTAAAAAAGGATAAAACAATACTTGGGAATACTCTCCCGATGAGACAAATCTCCCGAGGTGCACCTTTTTTGTAAGTTGAGTCTCCAAGGTACGGAAAAGGTTTAAACTTATACCGAGGAGAAATATAGCTCCTTTTTCATAAATTTAGTTCCCCAGGCCCGAAAAGGGGTAAACTAATACCTGAGAAAACTCGCTCGGTGGGACGTATCCCCCGAGGTATTCCTTTTTCCTAGTTAATCTATTGGCCGGAAAAAGGGTTAAACTTGCAAAATAGATGTTCTTTCAGGACCTATTAACGAGTGTGAAAGAAACAAGGTCACTTGGTGAGCTTTTCCTATTTAGGGAGTCTGAAAAAGGCTTAAAGAAGACTCTAGGGGTGTCCTTTTTTGTAAATAATCTCCAAGGCCCAAAAAAGAGATAAACCAAAACCAAGGAGAATGGCCCTTTTTCATAACTTTTGTTCCTCGGGCCCGAAAAAGGAGTAAACTTATACCTGAGAAAACTCTCCTAGTGAACCATAGCTCCTAGGGCATACCTTTTTTTTCAATTAGCCATGTTGATGCCTAAAAAGTGCAACATGAGATCCATGCCTGCGAATAAGTTGCAATGCATTTATACGTACATATTATTAATACTAAATAGGTGGGACCCCGTAGAAAAGTAACAAAAGGAAATGAATCCTCTTGTTAAGATGTCAAAGCCTCGCTTATTATTGCATTACAAGAATAATTACAAAATTAGTAAAAAAAGGAAAAATCTAGTTCTAATTGCAATTTATGGAAGATTGGTTCATGATTTGATTTGAAAAAGAAATGTTTACGTCATTAGACATTTTTTCCCTTGCTACATCTAGACTATAATAGTAAGCGTGAAATACACAAAGTTATGTTTGGACAATGGGTCATCATATGGTATGGAATTTCTTTGGCAAATTGGAGATGTTGTGGATCCTTGTAGTGGTTTTGGACCTAACATTTTTTATATTAGAGGTTCACATAGTTACTTTTCCAAAACATTGGATATATGTGTAAAGTGTGGATGGAAGCTAGCATGCTTCATTATGATATGGTTGATGACATTTAATATTGGGAGATGGGAAGCAATTTGCATTTATGGCACGTTGTTCTTACCCTATCTCGGGGACGCCACCTTCACTATGTTTTGGTATTTGATGTGGGCGCTTTGGTAAAAAGAAACTCCACCATTTTTCGGCCTTGAAAGAGTTGTGTCTCGTGGTTTATTTAGCTCTACTCTTGCAGGTATGAAGCTTTTATCTTTTCATTCATTACATTGAAACTCTCCTCGAGTTAAAATCATTTTTTTGGCTCTAGGACTTTGCATGCAAAATGTTTTTGTTTTCCAAAGTTTATAGCATTTCGATTTGGGCTTTTCCTTGTTTTTCCTTTTGTGAATTGGAGCAACTTAGCCAGAAGTATAGCTCGAATCTGCGTTTGGGTTAGGGTATGAATTATGTTGTGCCTGGAGAAAACATTGTATTTATAATGTTGATATAAAAATATGGTGTATTGATTTCATTCTGGCTATGCAAAACGCGATGTATTTGTTTTTTTTGATTGGCATAAAATTGATCTGAACCCGAATTATTGTTCGACACTCTACTCTTGTTTGATTATTTGGATTGGTTACATTTAGAACAAACTTTGGCAATTGAACTGTTGGAAAAGGTCTTTACAACAATTAAATTTGTGTTTTCTAGGATTCTATGACTAATTTCTAAGGTGTTCTCCTTGTTTGTAAAAGAAAAGGGCAATGAAGGGTTATTATATTACCCTAGCCAGACCCAGAACTTGAAAAATTTGTATGTATTAAATGTTGTCACTTTGGAAATTTTCCAAGAAACTTTTTGAAGGAATTATTATCATCGTGCTTATGGGTGCACTGCAAATCTCACACTTACTCTGTTTCGGGTCAGGCCTTGTTTCCCATTGAATTCGAACATGTAAATAAATTGAAGTCTTGTTTTTTATAATCATAACACAGATTCGAAAATAAAAAACGTGGGCTCACTGTGTTATTTATCCACTAGGGGTTGGGTCGACTTCTGAAGTTGATATGTGTTGTTGATTATTAAACCCACACTAGGGTTTTTGAGCCACTTTGGTTTCACTCCCAATGATTTGAGGTTATAGCAAAATTTTTGATACATCGTCGAAGGGTCCTTGTGATTCCTTTCAGTCTTTCATGCCGATTTAATATATTTTAGTTATGATTATTGTCAAGCCAAAATGCTGGGTTATTTTTCTCCTACAGATCGCTTTACCATTTTAAAAGAACATCTATGGTTTTGGGAAGAAAGAAAAGTTGACAGTTCTGGAATATTCCTCAAATTTGATATTAAACTTTTGAAGGTTGTAGTTAATGGATGTTGTATGATGAAGTGTTATGTAGCAAAAAATATTATTATGAAGTATAGAATTAATGAATGATATTTTATTTAAGGAAACAATAACCATCTTACTCTTGTCCATTATATCACTTTTTCACTCATTATATGCCCACCATTATCCCAATAACATTTAATTCACTTCTCTTTTCTGTTATTATAAATTCATTCAAAGGATTTGGATGATGATTTGGGTGTAAGTTTCAATATCAAGGCATTGTTTTATAAAATAAAGGCTCTCCATTTTTCTTGAACAATATTCATTTGTTCTTTCTCGTCATGATATCATTTTTCATTCATTACAAAGCCCCCCATCTTCCCAATAACCCTATAATTCCCTGTTCATTTGCTGTTAATTATTAAATTCAGTATTTGGTGGATTGTATCAATGGATGGATTGCTTATGCTTTTGCTGTGAATAATAGAGCCAACATATCGATTTTATTTAGGTAGAGTATCAGTGAATGGATTGTTAAAAAATTTCATATTCTGATTGAAATATTGCTTAGGATGAAGTTTTTTAGCACATGCAGCAATGACAACGATGTAAACAAAGGTAGAGGAAACAATTGGCAAAGAGGCCATAGAAGGCCACGATTCTCGATACGTTTTGATGCTGATTCGCAAGAACTAAATCAACCTTTTCAAGCTGGGTTCTTCAACCTAGTTGGTCAAGGGATTTTCCAAGCCCGACCTAAGAGGCCTCCTTTCCAGCCACATCAAAACTTCTCTAGTATCTGTGTTCCCCCTCACATTTCTATGTAGCTAGAACCACCTGCCAATGATGGTTGGCAAGAGATCGTCCATCAACCTACTGCACATCATAATGGTTGGCCTACAATATCGTTTCCATAACCTCCTCCTCCACCTCCATTCAATCCAAATTCCCAAGCTGATCACATTTTTTCACCAGTTCAGTCCTCACATGCAAGAAAAAGGCTCAAAACCACCATGCCTGAACAAGATATTGATAAAGGAAAAAAAGTGGCCAATTCCCCTAACTCTTCTGAAAATTCCTCTAAATCCATGTCCTTCCATCTCCACATCAAAGACAATTGCTCCCATGTCATCAGTGAGATCCATCCTCAATGTTCCAATCAGCCTAAGGCTGCAAAATAAATATCAAAAGAGGGCAGTAGTGGAAAGAGGCAAAATGCCTCTCATAGAAAATATGGATTTTGATGTTGTTATTAGTGTTGGTCCTAAGGTCTGCACCTGACTGCTAAAGGGAAACATTAGGCCACCTATCAGTTTAGAATGATTTCTTCTTTTAACTTTTCATTGGTTGGTCAGAGGGTTATTCTATCAAGACAAAGGCAAGGTTGGGTTGGCAGAACGATATGAATGAGGGCCCTCCTTGGCCAATGGCACACTAATGACAGACTAGTGAAATAATAGAAAACAGAGGGAAACAACAAACTACTCAATGAATAATCTATTGTAAGAAGTTCAATACTTAAAATATCATTTCAAGAAATCAAACATGTATCAAAACACAATAACTCCCACAGGTTGCAGAAAACAAATCTTCACCAAAGCATTAGTTGTTTGACAAGTTGCATATCAGTAAAAATAAGTCATATAATAGCTGAAAGGAAATGAAATGTATGTTGCACAAATACAAATCTATATTCAAGATAAGAATGAAAACACATGAAGATTTGAACGAAACACTATCATCAAGAGTATGTTCACCAGGTAGAGAGCTTTAATCCATGCATAAAACGGGTCCAACCAGTCTATTGTATTTCTACTCTTTCCTCAAAAAATCTGACCTTTACAATATCCAAAAACTAACTATTTAAAAGAGTTGCAGAGGCTCTCATCCTTAGGGGACTGAGACCTAAATTTAGGGAACTGTTCGTAAAACAATTTATTAACTTCACTAAGATACTGGAATTAATCAGCAAGAGTGGTTCTTATCACACATAGAAGACCACTCTTGCATCTAATCTAGGAAAATGGTTGACTTGATCAAATAAAACTACTAATCTCTGCAACATAACTGATGCATGTGCTAGAGGAACTGAGTGGCCGAAAATAGGCCTCGGAGTGACAGAGCAGAGCTCTGCGTTGAATGATGACATGTCTGCGTGATGTTGGAGGCCACTGGAGACAACCAGTTGCATGATCAGAGTTTGCTGAAGTGTTTCTGAAACTAATCTGCGTAGACCAGTGACTGATACTTAACTCTTTGTCTATGCCTAAGCTTTTAGAAGCCAAGCACACTCTGTATTGACCCCATTAGATGCCATCTGTACCTGTGAAATAGCTTCGCTGGAATGGTTGTTGGCCCATCGGGCATGAGGGGAGACGTGGAGGCGAGCAACCAATCGGGATACGAGATGAATGGACGCGCAGATAGATGACATGTAGTGAGAGATACAGGTGGCGCATAGGGAGTGGAGGAGTAAGTAGGTTGGGAAGTGAGTGGAGAATAGGTGGCGAAAGGCGAGGGGGGGCGGTATTGAAAAACAACCCAAGAGGAACTCAGAGGGGGGTGTAGGCAGTAAGCATATTAGAGAGTGGGGGGTGGGTCTGAGTTCTTGTGGAGCCGCCACGTTAGGTAGGGCCCATGATGGGAAAACCACTTACTTGGACCCCCCCCCACTGTTAAAGGTAGAAAGGTCGGGGGGGTCCGAGTTGCGATAAGGACTGTTGATCTGAAGAGGTGGGCCACCGCCAATGGAGATCAACACGGGGGTTAATAGAGGACAAGTGTCGGGCGGTGAGAGGAGCGAGAGTAGCGAGTGGGATGAGTGGAGGTGACACAGAGATGTGATTTCATTTAAGCACGTGATTGCGGGAGCTGTTGAGGGTGGTTTGGATCTAGATTGCCTTTGGGCCCGCAATCCACCACAAGCTTCCACGTACCCTTCCAACGAAACCATGGTTTAAATTGCGGGACTGCCCTTGAAAATTAACATCCGGGCAATTTGCGTCCCTGCAATGAACTATAGTCGTCGATATGATTATGATCCAAGATTTGGGTGACATTTACCTGCTACAAGGATCGACGATTCTCTTTGACCCAGGACCAATGGTCTAGATTCACTTTGGACTTTCGGGATTCGGGTGTTTTGAATGTGAAGCATGAAACATCTCCTGGAGGAAAATCTCCGAAGTGAATGATTTGTTGCCACATGTCATGATGGATGAACGATCTAGATTCTCTTCAAAAATTCAGGCTTCAGGATTTTCAAATGCTAAGAGTGAAGATCTCCCGAAGGGAAACTCCTGAAGCAGACGATCTTCTTCCACGTGTCTCAATTGATGTATGGTCTAGATTTACTTCGGGACTTTCAAATGTGAAACCTGAAAACCTCCCGGAGGGAAAATCCCCGAAGTGAATGATCTGTTGCCATGTGTCGTGACCGACGAACGGTCCATATTCTCTTCAGAAATACGGGCTTCAAGAGTTCGGGAGTTTATGAATGTTATGCTCGGAAAACTCCCAAAGGAAAATCTTCGAAGTGACATGTCAGGTTCTCTTCGGAACTTCGACTCTTCGACTCTTCAGAGGATTTGGGCCTTAGGCAACTCAGTACTTCGAACTTGATATTAAAACCCGCATGATTCTGGAACCTGAATGGACGAGAGCCATTGATCTATGATTTGCTTGGTGGATCTTTACCATTGAAAATTTGCCTACCTATTCCCATAGCCTGAGCTCAAAATATGCTGCTTTGGATTGCTGCGTCGTGTGCACTAACATTTCCTGTGCATAGAAAAGGCTTGGTAGACCTGCGGTGAGCTCAATAAATGGTGCAGGTGATGAAAAGCATTCCAAAATAAATATGACATGTATTTTATCCTTTCAGAAAAATAGAAACAGAAATGCGCAAAGACTCAAAAACGAATAAGGGCCAAGACACTCAGTAGTGGGAACTGACTTAACCAATTAGAAAAAGAAAAAATTGAGGGAGGCATAGGGAAAAAGAGAGGAGAGGTGGGGGATGCAGACCTAGGTTACAACATTGGCTCCAACTGGGGATAGCTCGTCCCTGTGAGGTCCTAAGAATTATACATCGATGCCTTGAGATTAGATAACTGCTCTTACCATTCATCACTTACCCTCGTTTCTGTCTGTCAGCTCTGCACATCTGTTACTGTCTCTCAGCCATTCATTTTATTGAATTAAAAACTAAAACTACACCCCAGTGCCTTGTTGGGCTATGGAGTCTTTATTCACATACAACTAACTAATCAAAAGAAACAATAAAGGAAAGTGTCTATGGTACAAGAGGGACCTTTCCCCATCCTTAAACAAAATAGTGTTTCAGGAAGCACCCATTTACTGGGCCTCCAAAGATCTTTGTATCATCTAGATTGTGTAGGATGAACGTGTTGTTGTCCAGAACTTCAATCACTTTAAAAGGGCCAAACCAGAGGTTGTCCAATTTACCGTGCTTGGACTTGTCATCCCTTCTGCCATCCCATCTCAAAACCAGGTCACCTTCCTAAAAAATATCCTTCTTGGTTTTCTTATCAAAGGTTGATTTGATCTTTCTCTGGTATGCCTCTGTTCTCTGATCAAGGGATTCTCTTCTTTGCTGAACTTCTATAATCTGAAAGATTCTCCTTTGGATGTCATTGGGTTCCTCAATGTCCTCCTGCAATAATTTCAGGACCGGTATACTGAGCTGAGTAGGAAAAACGACATCTATGCCATAAACAAGTTGGAATGGTGAGGTTCCTAGAGACTTCTTAGTGTTGATCCTATCATCCCATAAGGCATATTTGACTTTAGAGTCCCAGGATTTCTTGCTTTCAGTCAACAAATTTTTAATGATCATGATGAGAGTCTTGTTTGATGATTCTGCCAGGCCATTTCCTTGAGGGTAATAGGGTGTGTAATGTGTCAAGGAAATGTTGTGACTGCCACAAAAGTCGATCATGGCTTTGGACTTGAATGCTTGGGCATTTTCTGTTACAAGATTACTGGGGTAACCAAATCTGGCAAAAATATTAGTTTCCAGGAAATTCATGATTACCTTATCAATGGCATTCCTGGTGGGCACAACCTCAATCCATTTGGTGAAGTAGTCGGTGGAAGTGAGGATCCACTTGTGTTGTCCACTAGAGGGTGGATTTATTTCTCCTATGAAGTATAATCCCCATTTCTGAAACAAACTACTGGCTTTGATAGGTTTCAGGGGCAGTGATAGTAACTTTTGTTTCCCTGCAAAAGTATGACATTCATTGCAGGCTCTAACAATGACAAACACATCAGAGAAAAGGGTGGGCCAGTAGTATCCTTCCCTTAGGATCTTGAGTGTTGTGGCCTTCCAATGTTGGTGCCCTCCACAACATTTTTGTTGTGACTTTTTTGGCTTCATTTCCATCAAGGAATTTTAGCAGAATGCCAGCAGGATCCCTCCAATACAAGTTCTGGTTTGAAATGCAAAATTTGATGGATTTCAACTTGAGAGACCTGGCCTTTGTCTTCTTCACATCTGGTGGACATTCAAAATGTTGTATAAAATAGATGATGTTTTTATACCAAGGTGAAGAGGAATATTTTTCAAATACCTGTAAGTTGTCTTGTCCAGGATGTATGATGGGTGCATCTGATTGGGTGAAGATTTGATGCAACTCTAGCACCTTGCAGTTTGATTCTGATAGAAATTTGGCCAGTCCTTACCCCTTGATTAGCTTGGTGGGATTTATGTGCAAATCATACTCCAACAACTTGACAATACATTTTCCTCTTTTCCCCTCGTTGTCTAGCTGGACCCGAATCTCTTTGACACTGTTGCTAGGAACAAAGGTCGTTATGCTAGACTATAGCACGTAAACCCTTAAGGCCTTGAGTGCTTTGACCAGTGCATAAGCCCGCTTCTCTAATATATCATACTTGAGCTCAGCATCTCAGAGGGCTCTACTGAAAAAGGCTATGGCCTGCTCATGCCCTTCTTCATTTTTCTGCAGCAGTACAACAACAATTGTTTCATCTGAGGCAAAGGAGAAGATGAAGAAATATCTGGTATAGTCAAGGCTGGCCAATACAGGTGCTTCGACTAGAGCTTGCTTGATTGTTTGGAAAGATGAGTTTTCCTCCAAGGACCATTTTGTCACAACATCTTTCTTCAACATGTTAGTAATGGGATTCAAAATTTCAGCAAAATTAGTCACAAAACATCTGAGGAAATTTATCTTACCAATAAAAGACTGGACAACCTTTTTATTTCTGGGAATCTCAATTTGTTGAATGGAACAAATCCTCTTTGGATCAATTTTTATGCCACCGACTGATATGATGTGGCCTAGGAGCTTCCCTTCTGGCATGGCAAAGTGAGGCTTCCTAGGATTGAGAGATATCCCATACCTCCTGCATTTCTTGAAAACTTGCTCCAAATGCTGCAAATGTTCCTCATCAGACTTGGAGAAAATGGTAATGTCATCTAGGTATATGACCATAAATTTGTCTTTCTCTCCCACAAAATCTATGTCCATGGCCCTCTGAAAAGTGGTCCCTGCGTTCATGAGCCCAAAGTGCATCTTGTCATACATAAATGTTCCCCATGGGGTGGTTAATGTTGTCTTTTATTTATCTTCCTCACAAACTGCTATTTGGTTATAACCAAAGTATCCATCCAACAAGGAAATTCTGTGTGCACCTACCACCCTCTGTAAAATATGATCCATCTTGGGGAGGGGGTAATTGTCCTTCAAATAACACTTGTTGAGATTTATGAAATCGACACATAAGTGCATCTCCCCACTTTTCTTCCTTATAGGTACTAAGTTGGCCACCTAGTTCGAATACCTCAATGGTACAATAATATTGGCATCCAACATTCTTTTTAGCTCTTTCTCAATTATGGACATCAACATGGGATTAAATCGTCTAATCTTCTATCTGAATGACTTGGAGCCATTTTTTAGAGGAATCTTGTGTTGTATGATGTTAGTATCAAATGTCTTCAAATCTTCATAGGACCATGCAAAAGTATCAACAAAATTTTTAATGAGATTGACATACTTGTCTTTTTGTTTTGCAGCCAATGCTTTGGACAACTTGATGATATTGGGATTCTCAGTGGTCCCAATATTGCACTCTGTCACCTCCTCTTCTTGATTCTTCATGACAGTTCCTTTGTAAACATCATTGCTGTCGAACAATCTTTCCAATGGTACTAGTCCTCTTGGAATGTGATTGGTTTTCAGCTCAACAATATCATGACCAACCACTGTCTTCAACAAATGAGAAGATTGTTGATCTTCTAATTTCTCATTTTCATCTTCTTGACTTTCTTGATCAATTGAGATATTAGAGAATTCATCAATGGTGTGAAGAAATATCCGCAACTCTAAATCATCACTAAAGACTTGCTAGTGCTTTATGTTGTCTGGTATGGTTGTTCTATGTTTGATTTCCACCTGATATTTAATATTTGGGCCAATGGGAGGCTTGAACGTGTTGGAAGCTAAGACCAGAGAATCAACCTTTTGATTCTATTCTTTGGTAATGAAAGAGAGGTTAAATGCTAGAAATAAATTATCGATCAGGTCCCATACCTCGTTCTTGTACTGCTTGATGATTTGTTGCTTAGTTTGATAGATATTCCTCACTTGATTGATGACCAACTCAAAATTACAAAAAACTGGTAAATAATCAATGGCCATGTCTTTGGCAGCCCTCAATACCAATACCAGAGATTCATATTCAGATATATTGTTAGTAGTCTCAAACTCCAACTTATAAGAGAGGTTTATAACTTCTTCTGAAGGGGAAATGAGGAGAATACCTGCACCAGATCCTTCTTTTGATGAAGATCCATCGAAATACATCTTCCACGCCTTGTTTTGTTGACCAATGATTGGCTGGTCTCTGTGTTGGCTGACTGATATTTCAGGTTCATCATCATTTAAATGAAAAACATATGAACCCATCCCATCCTCAACAATGTAAATGGGGTGATTTCTTGAGTTCTGATGATCACTGACTATGTAGGCTAACCTTACCTCTTTGTATAGCCTCTTGTACTCACCACCAAACACATGAATGGTGGCATATGTGAGGTCCATTTGAAATGATCCTCCAACCTTCTTAGCCCAAGTTCTGGATAAGAGAATGCCAAACTTTGGGGGGATGTCAGCCACCACAATGTCCATCACTACACTCTTCATGGGTAATTGTGCTAGAGAAACCACCATATCCTTTATCAATCCCATGCATTTTAATTTCTTAGAATCAAAGGAGTACAAGTCTTGGTAAGGCTTGGTAATCTCCTGATGCAGACCTATTGTTGTTGGGAAAAACACCCTACGGACTAGCAAATTAGGGTCAGACTTGCATGCAGATTTTACCGAATAGAAACTACTTTTTTACCTACATTCCAAGATTTAAATCCCTCTTTCACAGTAAATGCATGGAAAAGGACCACCTACCTTATTATCGGCATTCAATGTCGATCCTCCGTTGTTCTTTGACTACTTGCTTGCAATGCTCCTTCCAAAGATGACCTGCACTCAAGACAAACAACAACTATGCATGTGTGCTACTTCTATACTCAAGGGTTAGAAATCAAACATAAATTAATCAAACCATAGACAACTTATAATTTGGGATGGGAAAAGCATTCTTTTTATTACTTAAAGTGAATCAACTTACAAAAGATGAGACCGAACACCGCTCCTTGAACCTGATCCTGGGCTCCTCTTCTTCTGTCCTTCAACTGCTTTGCGTTAAATCTCCTTTGGCATGAGGAAAGGCTAAAGGGTTGGGACAATGGATTACGTAAATGGGCAGAGTTTCTTCACTATATTTTTTCCTCCTCCAAATGGTACCCCTACCCCTTCTTTT
>JASDQU010095273.1:4382-21812 GCA_032191745.1 Picea mariana | reverse complement strand
GCGATCCACTGATCTTTATCCACCAAAAGATCTTCCATCTTGAGCTTTCACAGCTCAAAGATTTTCCCATTAAACTTCTCGATCTCCATCTTCGAATTGCTTGCCATTTCTTTTCACCTGAAAAAAAATACCGGAGATCTCCCACTGTAACAATGCTTATCACAGTCTCGAGCCAAACCCTTGACCACAAAGGCGTCCCCTTGAAGCCAATAAAGCTCTGATACCAAATGTAAATCCTAACCTTGTAAAATATCTACTGCAAACTGATATTCAGAAAAAAACAAAAAAGATACAATGGCAAATACAAACATTACAAAAAGATTTTTCACCTGGAAACCCAAACCGGGAAAACCAGCATATATTATATTCATACATTGTGTTACATTGTGTTACATTGTTTACAATACAATATACATATATGATCCAGCGGCATCCAAAACCCTAACCCAATGACCTAGATTAGTCCAAAACCCTAATTCCTTAACCGAAAATAGAAAAACCATCGGGAAAAACCATGTGCCGAAAAACCACCTAAATACATGATACGTGCCCCCGGACCCCCGCGCGGGGGGCTCCACCCCCCTGCACCCCCCTCTAACCCCCCTACGCGCCCGACGCAGATGCCCAGACACTACTACTCGTGCAAAGAATATAACACATACCCAACAGGACTCTCTCAACTGAGGCCCAATCAGACTTAAGTAAGGAAGGCCCCCAGATCTCTGAGCCATATAAAACAGTGGGTTAGATAAGGGAGTCAATGAGAGACATTTTGGATGAGATGTCCTGGAAATGGTGGTGGAAACATTGTCTCTCAAGAAGGGATAAATACCCATAACCCTTAGCAATATGAGGCTAGAGGGTCGATTGCAAGCTGAAATGGGGTCCTGGAAATTGTACTCCCAAGTATGTGTAAGCGTTGGTGAGCTTGATCTCCTCCCCTTTGAAAAAGAAGTGAAGGTCTACAAACTTCTTCAACCCGTTGAAGATCATAACCTTAGTTTTACCAAGCTGGCCATCAAATGTAAAAGGTCACAAAAGAGAGCTAGGGTATCTAGTTGTCTTTGTAATCCCAATGGAGACGAGGCTAAAAGGACCACATCATCAGCAAAAAGTAAGATGGATCGGAACCTAGTGGAGGATACACCTGTCACTATCCTTGATATTCTCATGGAGAAAGGCCTCTAGCTCATCAATATAAATTCCAAACGATTTTGGGGACAAGGGGCACCCCTGCTTAACTATGGAGGATACCAAGAACCGACTCATAGAGGCACATGATGGCAGTGAATAAGGTATGGTAGATGTTAATGTCTATGAGCCTCTGGAACAGGTCTTCTCTCAAGGTGGATTTGAAAGCCTTCCGAAAATTTACAAAGCAGTAGTAGCCTTTTGAGGATCGATGTCATGCCTCCTCAATGATGGCCTGAAGGGTAAAGATGTGAACGATGGTCTTATGAGCGGGTTGGAATCCTACACGTCCCTTATCTCTAAGGTGTCTACTCTCAAGCTCACTAAAGGGATTCCTATAGAGAACCGTAGCATAGAGCTTCAAGAATGTGTGGCCCACCATGATCGTCTTATAATTGTTGGGGTCCGAGTTGGGGCCTGATTTGTGTATCGGGTGAATGATGTGAGGTGACCAAGACAAAGGAAAACATGTACAAACCACATGGTTGAATAGATCAACCAAGTAAGGAACTAAAGCACATGGACCATGCTTAAAGAACTCAACCTGAAAAACCTTCCTCATCTACTGCTTTGTTGTTTCTCATCACCCAAATGGCCTCTCTGATCTCCATGTATGAAAATAAGAAAAAATAGGAGGGTGGAGATGTAACTTGGATACGTGCATGTCTAGGGATATCATAGAGAGTGGATGTGTGGGAAAACATGGAGCCAGGGTCAAGGTCAAGTGGGAGGGAGGAGCAGTGGAGGAGGATGGTACGCGAGAAGTTTTTAGGGGAGTGAGTAAGGGAAATGGATAAGTCATATCTCCTCTGAGAAACAAAGAGGCATTTATTGTGACAGAGGAGACAATGATATGAATCTTTGAGTCAAGGGTAGGATGGGTGAGCATGGGTGAATGCATGTTGAATCTAGCGGTGGAGGACCTTGCATTCTTCATCGTACCATCGGTTCATAGGGTAGGATTTGTGATACAATTGGATGATTAACAAGAACAAAGTATCACTCAAATGATGGCTCAATTATATCAAGAATTGGCAACAAGGAGCAAGAATTGGCTAAGTTCAAAGAGTTATCCAAGAGACCAAGGAAGCACAAGTACCTTCCATTTCCACTGTAGAAGCTAGCACCATGACCAAGACAAACATGGGAAACTTAGTCTCCAAGGACCTTTCTCAATCTATTTCTGAAGATCCCTTCAATAATGAGCTATGATGGTCAACGGCTATGCAACAAAGTAAAGGGATTGTGAACCCCATTGTAGTCGAACATAGGGTCAAGCAGGAAACCATAGGTTTTGGTGGAAAAGAGGAAGTGAGTATATATGACTCATCTATTCAAAGTTTGCCTCAAGCTAAGACCACTAAAATTATATTTTTCAAGGTGGGAGGAACCAAAGAAAACGTCATGTCAATTGAAGAAAACAGCAAAAAAAGAGGTGGACAACAAACCATTACTCCAACACGCTTGTAGAAGCTTCAATGAGGGCATCCAAGTGACGTTTCCACCATCCAAAACTACACAGGTACTTGGAAGGCCAAACAAGCAAAATTGGCAAGCATGAGAACAAACAAAAGATGTATGGCAAAGCATCTCTTATTTGTTTCTGTTGTAAAAAAAATGCCAAAAGGTTGATAATTGTTGGCGCTTTAATGCAAGTTCCTTTTGTGGTATGAAAGGCCATCAAGTGACTATTATATCGAAGAAGAAATTCTTTGACAAAATGCTAAATTGTCTTCAAAAGAAGAAATATCGGACCAATTCTTCCAACCAACTAAACAAAAAAAAAGAACATGAAAAAATGAGAACACAAGTTGTTGGACAACTGAGAGGGGGGCGTGAATCAGTTGTTACTGTGCTTAAACAATAATGCCCATTTTAAACTCTTTACAGAACACTTAATGATGATCACAATAATACAGGGAAGTAAGCAATAGAATATTCAACATCAATCACACACATGAAATATACAAAGACAGATATTTCCTAAGGAAACCCATAAAGGGAGAAAATCGCTTCTTCTTCATATGATAAGTAGTCTTTATTTTTGTACTTTATCATTCTTATGAGCGCCAACTCCTTTTGAGGCTACCACCTCTGTTTTATAAGCAGTAACTTGCTCAGAGCACCAACTCTATGGTTTCTCTAGCACCCACTAGAAGGAAGCGCCAACTCCTTGAGTGTTTCAGCACCAACTGGATGGAAGCACCAACTTCTTGTCACACAGGAACGAACCTGTATAACAGAGAACAATAGTTCTCCCTTGCACCACCCTACCACCCTGGTTTTTCTNAAATTTGTTACAGTGATACAGTGTTTATCAATGGCTTACCAATCTAATCATTGTTTTGTTACACTACTATGCTCTGCCTAGATCAGTGTCCTCTTGCTCACATTACTTGCGCTTTCTGTTCTTCTGCATTTTATGCTCTGTGCGCCATGTCCATTATATGCGCTATGCCTTTGCATGTTCTTCACTGAGCCATTGTTCTACCCTTCAAGTTGTTCACTACATCTCATGCTCCCCACAGCATGGCTTCCAATGAAATCAACTTCCTCTTCTCTGTTCTGCATGTCTTTCACACACTGAGTCCTTTGCATGATCATCATGGCAACTCTTCGTCTTCTCTGGCGGTTATGTTGAATGTGTTCATCATCACTGGTCGTTTTCCTAAGATTCTTTGGCTTCTCTTGCAGTTACAGTCTTCGACACTTTTCCATCTATCAATTGTTTCTATGATGAGTCTTCATTCCACTGGTAGTTACCTCGAGACTCTTCAGCTCCTCTGGCGATCACCCTGAAGCTCTTCAAATTTTTTGGCAGAGACAATCACTTTATTCTGACAATTACAGAGAGAACCTCCGCGAGCTCACCCCTTTCGCGCCTTTCCCTTCCTGAGAAAATTTCACAGTGGGAGTTATCTTTTCTTGCTAAGCCCCTTTCCTTTCACGTGACCACGAGCTATGATCAGACGCCTAACCAACAGGCGCTTCCTGAACTCGGTCCAGTGAGCACTAGCTCTGTTTCTCAATATGACCTTGGGAAATTAACTTCACATGAGCACGTGATTGCGGGCACGAGCTCTCTTCTCGTTAGCCCCCTGTCACATGTGACCTCAGACTACATCCTTGCATAAGCGAGCAATTGTGGGCGCGTCCAACAGTCGTTTGGGATTAACCACTTTTATCCCCGTAATCTACCTCCTGCTGCCACGTGCCCCTTCTCTGATACTGTGGTTTCAATTGCGGCCTACCCTCAGAAAATTAACTTCTGAGCAATTTTTGATCCCGCAATCAGGCATGATCGTCGATCTCACGGTCTCTAACAAATTCCCTCGATCAACGGCTCTGATCTGTTGTTTTTTCCTGCCTTCTTTCCTCCGTCCACACACGATCCTTAGTCTCAACGACCAAGTGACATTTGGCCCTCCAAACCAACGGACGAGATCAATTTCGCCTTTCGGGCTTCGGGAGTCTCGATTCTCAAACTCTGCTTGCTCCTGGAGCATTTCACCCAGAGTCCACAATCTAACGACGCATGGTCTTCTCGAATCAACGGTCACAATCCCTTCAGGTATTCGAGGTTCGAAAATCTCAACTTTCCAACCTTTCAACCTTCCTTTGTTTTTTCCCGACGCTGACAATCCATTGACGCATGTCCCTTTCGAATCAACGGTCATGATCCTTTCACGTCTCCAGACTTCAGAATTCTCAAGTCTCAAATGGAAATACTTGAAGTTAGATTTCTCCGAAATATCAGATCCGCTGACACGTAGTCCCCTTGACAATCAACGGTTGAGATTTGTCTTTAGTGATTTTCACGTTCTCCCCATCCACAAACTTCCGAAGTTGTGGATCTCGCTCCAGCTATTCTCCTCGACGATGGATGGCCCCAAACCACTTCAGGACTTCGGAACTTTGGGCAAGTGTTGGTGGTAAAGTTCTTGAAGTAAAACTCTTGAACTAACGTCACTTACTTACGTCACTTGATGATGTGTCATGATCCTAGTAGCTGCCACATGTCACTCGGATTTGTGATTTGCACGTACCTAAAATGTTGAATCAACTTGACACTTGTCATTTTCTAATTGCGCCACATGTCCTTTCTGACATGGATCCTCATTCACTTCGATACTTTGGGTGTTTCAACTTTTCAAGTTGCAAATTCTTCTGAAGTGAGAATCCTCGAACAGTAACCTCCTCGTATATTTATACCCAAACTAAATGTTGTTCGTCGATCATGATCCTAGATCGATGGATCGATCTGTCTGCGATGCAGCTCTTCTAGCTTATCCTATCCTTCCACTCAAAAGTGATCCGATGGCTAACGGGAATTCGGGTTTGATCTTATGGCTGACGGGTATTTGGATAATCAAATTCTCAATCGTTTTGCCCCGCTTATCCTATCCTTCCATTAATTCAATCTGACGGTTGGTGGTCCTCTGGATCGGTGATCCAACGGCCATTTTCACTCTTCCTCTTAAGCTTCTAATCTCTCTGACTTAGAATATTTTCTAAGTGTTCACAGGTCTCGACCTTTGCTCCTCCTGTGATCATGGCTCTTGGACCTTGTCTGCACTTCTAGAAACCGCTATCTCTTCTGAGCTTTCTTGTCTTCTGCTCTCTCAAGGTTTGGTTTGTTTTTGTTCTTGCCATCAATGAAAAACACACTCTTCATGTAAAAATTGCCAACAATCTTCCCCTTTGGCATTGATGGCAACCCTGAAAGGTTGCACTATTTTGCTTAGACCTCCAACTGTAGCATACAGACAACACCTTTTTCTCCCCCTTTGACATCAATGTCAAAGAAAACATGCTACCCCTGAGTTGTTGCAGTACTTTTCGGAGGTATCAGATATTCAACCAACACAAACTCCCCCTAATCAGATAGACTATTTAGCTTGATAACAGGGTCACGTCCAACTTCTGGCGTAGATACTCAAACTGAGCTTTTGCAAGCGGTTTAGTGAAGATATCAACAATCTAATATTTGGATGGAATATAACGCAAGGAAACAACAGTGTTGGTCACCTATTCCCTCAAGAAGTGATACTTGATGGGTATATGTTTGGTCTTGGAGTGAAATACAGGATTCTTTGACACACTAATTGCACTAGTATTATCAAAATGAATTGGGATTGGTGCAGTATATTTTACCTCCAAGTCTGCAAATCTCTGAATCATCCACAATACTTGGGTACAGTAAGTGGCAGCTGCAATGTATTCAGCTTCTGTAGTTGATAAGAAAATGGAACCTTGCTTCTTGCTCAACCATGCTACAAGGGAATCTCCTAAGAAGAATGCACCTCCACTCGTNGTTTCAACTTTTCAAGTCGCAAATTCTTCTGATGTGAGAATCCTCGAACAGTAACCTCCTCACATATTTATACCCAAACTAAATGTTGTTCGTCGATCATGATCCTAGATCGATGGATCGATCTGTCTGCGATGTATCTCTTCTAGCTTATTCTATCCTTCCACTCAAAAGTGATCCGATGGCTAACGGAAATTCGGGTTTGATCTTATGGCTAACGGGTATTCGGATAATCAAATTCTCAATCGTTTTGCCCTGCTTATCCTATCCTTCCATTAATTCAATCTGACGGTTGGTGGTCCTATGGATCGGTGATCCAACGGCCATTGTCGCTCTTCCTCTTGAGCTTCTGATCTCTCTGACTTAGAATATTTTCTAAGTGTTCACAGGTCTCGACCTTTGCTCCTCCTGCGATCATGACTCTTGGACCTCGTCTGCACTTCTAGAAACCGCTATCTCTTCTGAGATTTCTCGTCTTCTGCTCTCTAAAGGTTTGGTTTGGTTTTTTTCTTGCCATCAATGAAAAACACACTCTTCATGTAAAAATTTCCAACAATCTTCCCCTTTGGCATTGATGGCAACCCTGAAAGGCTGCACTATTTTGCTTAGACCTCCAACTGTTGCATACAGACAACACCTTTTTCTCCCCCTTTGACATCAATGTCGAAGAAAACATGCTACCCCTGAGCTATTGCAGTACTTTTCGGAGGTATCAGATATTCAACCAACACAAACTCCCCCTAATCAGATAGACTATTTAGCTTGATAACAAGGTCACGTCCAACTTCTGACGTAGATACTCAAACTGAGCTTTTGCAAGCGGTTTAGTGAAGATATCAGCAATCTAATATTTGGATGGAATATAACGCAAGGAAACAATAGTGTTGGTCACATGTTCCCTCAAGAAGTGATACTTGATGGGTATATGTTTGGTCTTGGAGTGAAATACATAATTCTTTGACACACTAATTGCACTAGTATTATCAAAATGAATTGGGATTGGTGCAGTATATTTTACCTCCAAGTCTACAAATCTTTGAATCATCCACAATACTTGGGTACAGTAAGTGGCAGCTGCAATGTATTTAGCTTCTGTAGTTGATAAGAAAATGGAACCTTGCTTCTTGCTCAACCATGCTACAAGGGAATCTCCTAAGAAGAATGCACCTCCACTCGTGCTTTTCCTTTCATCCACACAGTTAGCCCAATCAGCATCTGAATAGACTAATAGTTGAAAATTTTGATTCCTAGGATACCATAGGCCATAGTTCATGGTTCATTTCAAGTATTTGAATATTCTTTTGATAGCTAATAGATGACTCTGTTTAGGTGCAACCTGATACCTTCCTACCATTCCAACAGCATGCATTATATATGGACGGGATGATGTGATGTACAATAGGTTGTCTATCATAGACCTATATGAACTCTTATCAACATCAGGTGAGTCATCATCCTTGCTTAACTTGCATCCAGTGACCACAAGTGTGCTCATAGGTGTAGAATCTTCCATTTGAAACCTTTTCAACATTTCTCTTAGATATTTCTCCTGAGAAAGAAATATTCCTTCAGACCTCTGAGTAATCTGCAGACCAAGAAAAAATGGCAGTTCCCCTATCATAGACATTTCAAATTCAGACTGCATGGCAGAAGAAAAACATTGTACCAATGAAGCATTATTGCTTCCGAAGATGATGTCATCTACATAAACCAACACAATGAGAAAATCATTACCCTCTGTTTTGATATATAGATTGTTGTCAAATGTTCCTCTCTTGAACCCTTTGTCTTGAAGATACTTATACAGTCTATAATACCAGGCTCGAGGAGCTTGTTTCAACCCATATAAGGCTTTCTTCAGCTTGCAGACAAATTCAAGATTATCTAACAGTTGGAAACCCTCTGGTTGTTCCATATAGACTTATTCTTTTAAATCTTCATTTAGAAAAATTGACTTGACATCCATTTGATAGACTTTAAACTGTTTATGACAAGCATATGCAAGAAACATCTAATAGCTTCTAATCTTGCTACAGGCGCAAATGTTTCATCAAAATCTAGTCCTTCTATTTGAACATATCCTTTGTAGACCAATCTAGCCTTATTTCTTACAATATTTCCTTGCACATTCATCTTGTTTTTGTAGACCCATTTGGATCCTATTACATTTTTATTTGTTGGCCTAGGAACAAGCTCCCAAGTATTGTTCTTCTCAATATGATCCAGTTCCTCATTCATTGATTTTAACCAATTTACATCTTTACTGACTTCATTAAAGTTCTTGGGTTCCACCATGGATATGAAAGCTATGTGTGATATCTCGATGTCTTTGATTATCCTTCTCCTGGTTTGTACACCTTTGTCTTTCTCACCAATTATCTGACTTACAGGATGATTTTTTTGAGTAATTCTGGAGGAAGGATTTGATGTTGTCTGTTGATTTGAGTCTGCTTGATTATTTGTATCTTCATCTGACTCGGGGTCTTCTTTTTTTCTGATTCTTGGACATGTTCATCTTCAACTTCAACTACATCCTGTGTTGTTGATTCAATATTGCTCACCTCTCTTACTGGGACTCCTTCATCAAATTTTATATCAATACAATCAACCAATTTATGTAGCATCTTATTATAGCATATGTATCTTTTATTGTTTGTAGCATACCTTAAGAAGATGTCTTCATCAGCGCTGTCATCATACTTGCCATGGTTTTCATTATTATTCTTTATGTAGCACTTACTCCCAAAGAATTTGAAGTGTTTGATTGAAACAGGTCTTCCATACCACAGTTCATAAGGTGTCTTGTCACTGTGTGGTCTGAGGTGAGCTTTGTTAAGAATATGGATTGTTGTGTGTATTGCTTCTACCCAATAGGTTTTAGCAATGTTCTTCTCATTCATCATTGACCTAGCCATTTGCTGAACTGTTCTGTTTTTCCTCTCAACTACTCCATTTTGTTGTGGAGTTCATGGGATCGTGTATTCTCTTTTGATCCCATGTTTATCACAGAATATCTTGAAATCACTTGACATAAATTCTCCTCCTTTCTCTGATCTTACAAAATTTAATCTGTTGCATGTTTGATTCTCAATTAAAGCCTTAAATATTTTAAATTTCTCAAATGCTTCATCTTTTTCTTTGAGAAAAGAAACCCAAGAGAGTCTGGAGTAATCATCAATGATGAGCATGAAGTTGTTTTCCTTCCCTATGCCTTCCTGTCTTGATGGTCCACATAAATCCATATGAACTAATTGGAGTGGTTTCTCTGTTGAAGTAGAGCTCTTGAATTTAAATTGTTCCTAGTTAGCTTTCCTACTTGGCAAGGTTTACACACAGAATCTTTTGGCTTTGATATTCTTGGAAGATCTTTTACTGCCTCAAGATTTTTGAGCTTGATTAAGTGGTCAAATTTTAGATTTTCAAGTCTTCTATGCCATAACCAGCTCTCATCATGTTTGCTTAGATGACACTCTTCTCTATCTTCTTTCAGCACGTATATATTATTATCTGTCCTTGTGCCTTTAGCCACCACTTGTCCTGAGTTTACAGACTTTATCTTACAATCTTTGGAAGTGGACACTGCTTCACATCCTCGGTCACACATTTGACTTGAAGTGGACACTGCTTCACATCCTCGGTCACACATTTGACTTACACTGAGCAAATTATGTTTCAACCCATCTACAAGCAGAACATCCTGGGCTTTTCCTTTGTCATTACTTAAACTTGCCATCCCTTTACCCTTTATTTTACCTGGTTCATCATTTCCAAAGGTCACATTTCATATTTTGCTTTTACTTATAGACAAAAACTTATCCTTGTCTCCAGTCATGTGCTTGGAACATCCATTGTCTATATACCAGGGGTCTTTTTGTTTTTGAGCTGAAAGTACCAGACCACATTTTTCACTATCTTTCTTTTTCCATGTACTCGCATTTCTAGCTAAAGGTTTTATCTTTGTATATGCTTTGTTATTCTTCATATAACAGTTTGCAGCTATGTGGTCGAAGTTCTGACAGTTATAGCATTCGAGCTCATTGTTCAATAGGTCAAAGTGATTGGTGCAACTTTTTCTACTCATTGGTTGTTTAGTTCTATGTTGCAAAGATTGTTTATTTCTTGATCTCCTCTGTTGCATGTCTCTAAACTTAATTTAACAATTTGCAATCTTATGACCAAAATTAGAGCAGTAAAAACAGTAACCATGGAATAAATTTTGGTACCTGAAGGATGGCATTATTCTCGACATTTGTTGCTCCATCTTTTGATATCTTTGTTTTTTATCAGGGATCATCTGTCTTTATTAGCTTTTGGTGACAGAGTACTCTCATGGTCTGATTGTCTGTTGACTTGGAACTTGATCATCTTTACTGGCTCTTTGGTTTATGTCTGTTTGTTGCTTGAACCACTTAAATAACCTAAACCAGTCTTCAACAAAGGAGATCTTTGTTTGTTCAGAATGTCATTTAGTTCTGCTGAGGCTTTAATGCTTGGAAGATTTTGGAGATACAATACTTTAAACTTCTCCATCTATTTTCTGGTTTTTACTACCTCTTCTTCCAAGGCTTCACATCTTGCCTTATTTTCTGATAATTGTTGTTTCAAAATGTCCTCTATCTTCTTTGCCTCTTCTAACTCCACTTTTAGTAGGGCAAAGTCTTCATCAGGTTTTTTACCATCATTTTCAAACTGCATCAACAATTGTTTTTGTTTTCTCTTCTTAAGTCTGAGTTTGTCAATCTCTTCTAAAGCACAGATTAATTCACCTTCCATATCAACCACAGCTTTTTCATCATTAACATCACTTCCTGTGTTGTTGTTATCATAATCCTCTTTGGCCATAAGCATAAAGTCATTAACCTTATCTTCACAGGAAGACTCACTATCTATGTTTTATGAAGAGTCATCATTGTTTACACACAAACTTTTCTTTTTACCAAATCTCTTGGGTTTGTACTTCTTTTCACCTTCAGAATTATGTTCATGCTTCTTGTGTGGACACTTAGATGCAAAGTGACCTATATTTCCACAGTTAAAACAATTGAAGGGCAACTTGCCTTGATACTTCCCTGATCCTTTCTTTAGTTTTCTCACAAATTTTGCTTCAATTTCATCAGGCTCAGATTCCTCATTCTTATCTATTTTAAAAGATACTTCTCTAGTGGTGGATTTATCTTTACCTATCCTCATTTCATATGCGATCAAAAGCCAAAGCTTTTAGATCATTAAGTTCTTCTATAGCAGAGACTTTTGGGTTGAACCTATCTGGCAGAGATCTCAAAATTTTATGAACTAAAGATGCTTCCTCAATTTTTTCACCAAGTGTTTTCATTGCATTTACTAGTTCTTCAACTCTCAGAAAGTACTTCCCAACAGTTTCATCATCTTTCACCTTTAGTTGTTCAAACTGTACTCTGTAGGTTTGAAGCTTGGGGTCCTTTACCTTCTCATTACCTTCATAATTGCTAATGAGTGTGTCCCACATTTCTTTGGCAGATTCTAAGTGCATAACTTTTACAAATTATGCTTCTGCAAGCCCACTCAAAATAGCATTCATAGCCTTAGCGTTGAAGCTGAATTCTAGCTTGTCATCCTTAGAAGCTAGTACAATCGACTTTACATAACCAGTCTCTACCACATCCCAGACATCTGCACCTAAAGCCATTATGTAGGTTCTCATCCTAACTTTCAAAAAAGCAAAGTTTGTTCCATTGAACAGGGGGGGCTTATTGGTTGAAGTTCGCTCATGGCTAGTCACGTTTAAGCTCTAGGATCTACCCTTAGATAAAAGGAACCGGCTCTGATACCAATTGTTGGACAACTGAGGGGGGGCGATGAATCAGTTGTTACTGTACTTAAACAATAATGCCCATTTTAAACTCTTTACAGAACACTTAATGATGATCACAATAATGCAAGGAAGTAAGCAATAGAATATTCAACATCAATCACACACATGAAATATACAAAGACAGATATTTCCTGAGAAAACCCATAAAGGGAGAAAACCTCTTCTTCTTGATATGATAAGTAGTCTTTATTTTCTGTACATTATCATTCTTATGAGCACCAACTTCTTTTGAGGCTACCACCTATGTTTTACAAGCAGCAACTTGTTGAGAGCACCAACTCCCTGAGTGTTCCAACACCAACTGGATGGAAGCACCAACTTCCTATCACACAGGCACCAACCTGTATAATAGAAAACAATAGTTATCCCTTGCACCACCCTACCACCCTATTTTTTCTGGCTACAACCAGATGGAAGCTACAACTCCCTATGTTCAAGCACCCACTTGAAACTCTGAAGACAACAGTCCTCCCTAGCACCACCCTACCACCCTGAAATATAAATCTTTGCTCACTGAAATTTGTTACAGTGATACAGTGTTTATCAATGGCTTACCAGTCTAATCATTGCTCTGCTTAGTCTGCATCAATGTCCTCCTACTCGCATTACTTGTGTTTTATGTTCTTCATTTTATGCTCTGTGCGCCAAGTCCATTCTATGCGCTATGCCTCTGCATGCTCTTCACTGTGCCATTGTTCTGCCCTTCAGGTTGTTCACTGCATCTCATGCTCCCCACAACATGGCTTCTAATGAAATCAACTTCCTCTTCTTTGTTCTGCATGTCTTTCACACGCCAAGTCCTCAACTCTTCGTTGTTTTCCTAAGATTCTTTGGCTTCTCTTGCAGTTACAGTCTTCGACACTTTTCCATCTGTCAATTGTTTCTATGATGAGTCTTCATTCCACTGGTAGTTACCTCGAGACTCGTCAGCTCCTCTGGCTATCACCCTAAATCTCTTCGAATTTTCTGACAGATACAATCACTCCGTTCCGGCAGTTATAGAGAGAACCTCCACGAGCTCACCCCTTTGGCGCCTTTCCCTTCCTGAGAAAATTTCAGAGTGGGCACTAGATTTTCTTATTAAGCCTCTTTCCTTTCATGTGACCAAGAGCTATGATCATACGCCTAACTAACAGGCGCTTCTCGAACTCGGTCCAGTGAGCGCTAGCTCCATTTCTCGATATGACCTTGGGCGATTAACTTCACATGACCACATGATTGCGGGCACGAGCTCTCTTCTCGTTAGCACCCTGTCGCATGTGACCTCGAGCTATGTCCTTGCGTAAGCGAGCGATTACGGGCGCGTCCAACAGTGGTTTGGGATTAACTATTTTTCTCCCTGCAATCTACCTCCAATTTCCACATACCCCTTCTCCGATACTGTGGTTTCAATTGCGACCTGACTTCAGAAAATTAACCTCCGAGCAACTTCTGATCCCGCAATCAGGCGTGATCGTCGATCTCGCGATCTCTGACAGATTCTCTCGATCAACAGCTCCAATCTATTGTCTTTTCCTGCCTTCTTTCCTCCGTCCATGTGCGATCCTTAGACTCAACGACCAAGTGACATGTGGCCCTCCAAACCAACGGACACGATCGATTTCACCTTTCCGGCTTCGGGAGTCTCGATTCTCAAACTTTGCTTGCTCCCGGAGCATTTCACCCGGAATCCACGATCTAACGACACGTGGCCTTCTCAAATCAACAGTCACAATCCCTTCGGGTATTCGGGGTTCAGAAATCTCAACTTTCCAACCTTTCAACCTTCCTTTGTTTTTTCCCGGAGCTGACAATCCACTGACGCGTGTCTCTTTCGGATCAACGATCACGATCCTTTCTCGTCTCCGGACTTCAGAATTCTCAAGTCTCAACTAGAAATCCTTGAAGTGAGATTTCTCAAAAATCTCAAATCAGCTGACACGTACTCCCCTTGACGATCAACAGTTGAGATTTGTCTTCAGCGATTTTCACGTTCTCCCCATCCACAAACTTCTAAAGTTGTGGATCTCGCACCACCTGTCCTCCTCGACGATGGACGGCCCCAAACCACTTCGGGTCTTCGAAACTTTGGGCAAGTGTTGGTTGTAAAGCTCCCGAAGTAAAACTATCGAAGTGACGTCACTTACTTACGTCACTTAATGACGTGTCATGAGCCTAGTAACGGTCACATGTCACTCGGATTTGTGATTTGCACATACTTGAATTGTCGAATCAACTTGACACTTGTCGTTGTCTGATTGTGCCACATGTCCTTGTTGACGTGGATCCTCATTCACTTTGGGACTTCCGGTATTTCAACTTTTCAAGTCACCAATTCTTCCAAAGTGAGAATCCCCAAACAGTGACCTCGTCACATCTTTATACCCAAACTAAATGTTGTTCATCAATTATGATCCTAGATCGATGGCTCGATATGTCTGTGATGCAGCTCTTCTAACTTATCCTATCCTTCCACTCGAAAGTGATCCGACGGCAGACGGGAATTCGGGTTTGATCTGATGGCTGACAGGTATTCGGATAATCGAATTCTCAATCATTTTGCCCCGCTTATCCTATCCTTCCATTAATTCAATCCGACGGTTGTTGGTTCTCTGAATCGGTGATCCAACGGCCATTGTCGCTCTTCCTCCTGAGCTTCTGATCTCTCCAACTTAGAAGATTTTCTAAGTGTTCACGTTTCTCAACCTTTGCTCCTCCTGCGAGTCTGTCTCTTAGACCTCCTCTGCACTTCTGGAAACCGCTATCTCTTCTGAGCTTTCTCATCTTCTGCTCTCTCAAGGTTGGTTCGTTGATGTTCCTTCCATCAATGACAAGCACACTCTTCCTGTAAAACTTGCCAGCACAAGCAACCCATCCAGTGGCAAGAAGTTTTGCGAGCATTGCAAGTTAACTAGAAATTGGAAAGCCAAATGTTGGAGACTTCATCCAAAACTTCATCCCAAGAACCTCACATCCAAGAGAAAAGTTTGGAGAGTCCAAGTTTAGGAAAAAGAAGAGATGTATGCACTTGAAATGCAAAGAGCAGCAATTGTTCAAGGAAATCTACTAAGAAAGACATTTATTTAAACTTGGATGAAACTTCTACTACGTTGCCAGGAATAGAATGTGTTGGAGAAAAAAACAATGTGTTGCTCGTTCGAGTTTGCTTTTGGGGACCAAAACTCTATAAATGGGGAGATTTGATCCAAAATGGATGCAAAATAACCTCTCCAATCTTTCTAAAAAAGGATCATTTTTTGCAATGTTTCAACTCAATGGTCTGTTGACAATCACCTTGAAGACTAAAGGCCCACGGTCTCATCTTGGCCCACAAGAAGATAGATTGATTCACATTCCAAGGAGCCTCTTTAAGAGAGGTATGCCTTAGCTTGATAGGGGGTGAAACGCAAGAGTTGAAAAAAATAGAAACTTGGGAAGAATGACACAGTAGTAGAAGGATTGAGGACTCAAAATGAGGCAATATGTTCATAAATCGAAGAACAAAGAGGATTTTGACCCTATCCAATACAAACAAAAATCATCTCTAAGCCAAAAAAAAAACACAGTACAAAATATTGTTGAGGAACAAGAATACACAAATTCCTTGACTAAGAATGTAGATCTCTTATTTGTAAAACTTCCTGAACATAAATAGAATCCATTAATTGTTGGTCTTCTCATTTGGGTTTCTAGGGTAAATTTTTTGGTTTATGATGTTTGAATGAGTTCTCTACATGTTTGATTAGTTATAATCGTAATTGCTCCCAACACCCACAACGTTGAAATTGATTCCCCTCGACATTTGAATGAACTCCCAATTGGCTTGACCACTATGATGTGCCCAAGATGCATACACCCAACTTTGTAGTTGATCGTTAGGTTTTATTTTTGGCCTGTGCATTATGTTAATTCCCTTACAATGATATACAATTATCTCTTAACATTACATTCTGACATTTCTTCGATTTGTTCAAACCAATTACAGCTCCATTTCACCCTTAATCTAATTGTTGGAATAGTGAAATCATTGATTGGTAGCTACAACCTTAATTTGCACTTGCTTGACCACTAGTTAAAACCTATCTATTAGTGCTTTATATAATTCTATGTAGTAGCACTGTTACAACGTTATTATTTACTTATGGGATTGTTGGTTGGGTTCCCTCAATCAATTAGTAGTTTGCTTTGTTCATTTGTATGCTATATTTGTTTAAATGTTGAGCAACAACATCCCATAGCAAAACATTCCCAAACATGTGTGCTTGACAAATTACCACAACGATCATGTGATTTGTTCTAATCTCCCACGACATGTCAATATGAGCATTTTGTGCACTACATGTGTTAACTATAAGCATCTATTAATCAACATATTAAATATATGATTATTTAATGTTTCATAGGTTGTAATAGCAATGGCAAGAACAAAGTGCCATGCATCTTGTTAGTCGTTGGGATGGATATAGTGAAGGGGCCATGGGTATGAATGAAGTGCACCTATGCATCTTGACGATGTTTGAACATATTTTTTATACATTTTGTTGAAGGGGTGTACGACATGTCAATATGAGCATTTTGTGCACTACGTGTTACCTACAAGCATCTACTAATCAACATATTAAATATATGATCATTTAATGTTTCATAGGTTGTAATAGCAATGGCAAGAACAAAGTGCCATGCATCTTGTTAATCGTTGGGATGGATAAAGTGAAGGGGCAATAGGTATAAATGAAGTGTGCCTATGCATCTTGATGTTGTTTGATCAGATTTTTTAATACATTTTGTTGAAGGGACGGATTTATAATTGCTCAGTTGAACAAATTGCAAAAACATTACACATTAATTTCGCAACCATTTATGAATCAATTAAGCCATTGCAACCACCAACCTCTATTGGAAGTAGAATTGTTTGTGTTATAATTGCAAAATTAGGGAGAAGAATATACAGCTTAAACTACACTCCATGTATTAGTATCAAAGCCACTAGTGTAGAATCCACCTCTAGTGTTAAATATTTAGGTTATTTCATCATTTGGATTGTGTGAAAAGCAAGTTTGAGCATATATCACCTCTAGTGTAAAAGATTTAGGTTCTC
>JASDQU010095271.1:15497-26768 GCA_032191745.1 Picea mariana | reverse complement strand
ATGACGTATAATTATTGAAGGGAATTGAGGTAAGAATTCTCTCAGTCGAATCTCAATATTTGAATTGATGTAAAGGCAAGAGGCCTTGAGTATGCAAATAATATTTGCTGCTTGAATGCATTTATGGAAAACTAATTGCATACTGTGTTATGTTGGTTATGAGGTCATAATCGAGTTAATTTAGGAGACATTACTCTTGCTGTAGCAATGAATGCCATTAGAGATGGTCATGTGCGAGGCCATGATGAGAATGTATATGAAAAGGCTATAGTGCCATCCAAGTGCATAATGATTTTCCCCTACGTAATTGAGGTTTGGAATGCAACCTTTTTTCCTACACCAAACAACACTAAGGGATGATGTTCCTAGTGTCACTACTTGTGCACTGGAATATGATGGCGGTACATCGGTTGGTCGACGTAAGTCCATCGACAATATGATAAAACCTGGTCATTAGTTTCTTCGGTGTATTAGGGTCGGGTATTTGACGAAAATATTGACGTTGGATATCCGACACATTAAAACCTCATTGAAATCAACCATTATTTCCGACAGATACACATAAGAATTTCACCGCAACTACACGTCGAATATTTGACATCCATAAAATATATCCAACGAAGGTTCCATCCCTCTAACAGATAGTACTATCATACCTTTCGTTGGATATCTGACTCGCACACTAGTCGAATATCCGACGATAGAATAGTAGGTTCGACGAAGGTGCCATACCTCCAACGGTTTACCCTATCAGAGCTTTTGTCGGATTTTCGACGCCCATGTTCGTTAAATATTTGACGATAGAATAGTAGCTCCAACGAAGGTTCTATACCTCCACCAATTATCTTGTCGAACCTGTTGTCGGATATCCGACGAAACCGTGTTTATAAAAAAATAATAATATTGCATTACATGAAATCATTCTAAGGGATATGGGAATACAATCGTGATAACTTGTTGAAGTTGCTAGAGAAAGTTGTAGTGCGAGGCTTCTTGCTAGAAGAAATGGTTCCCATTTCCATATCCTCCTACCACTTCACTTGCTTACCACTACCTACCTCTTGCACATCATGTAGTGTGATGTGCATTCTAGGGATTTTATTTATTTTATTATGTGGCAGGTTGTGCTCAGAATGCATGACTATCTATCCTAGATTTGGTTCCATGGCTCCCTTCCCCAGCTCCACCTGAGAAACATCATAACCAAGGGCAAGCTCATCATTGGTTACCTATTGATGATAGAGAGTGTTAGAATAAAATAAGAGCAACATCATATCAAAATAAGAGAAAATAGCTACGAACATTAAATGCAAATTTAAATTTATCCTCACCATATTTGCATCTTGTCCATATCATTTCCTGACATTATCCACCATCATGGATTGGAAAATCATTAAAGTTATAGCACCAATAGTTTAGAGTATGACACCAAAATAAGAACATAGTGACTTGTAGAAACTCATAACACTAGGAACTTACAACCTTGTATCTTTTTCTTTCCATCTTTAGTCAATTCTAGGAAGCCTCCTATGTGATGATAACAAGAAATAATAGAAAGGGAAACCTCCTCTTAGCTGATCACAAGAAATAATAAAAAGTACTATTCTCATGCCCCGATTCTCCCTCGTGGACTTTAAAATTGTCACCTTTCTTGGGGGTAAAAGAAAACAATTGTGATAACTTGTTGTAGCTACTAAAGGTATATGTAATGTGAGGTATCATGCTAGAGGTAATGGTGCCCATTTCCATATACTTGTACCACTACGCCTGCTTGTCATGACCTCTTGCACATCATGTAGTCTGTTGTTGTAGGGATTGTTTCTTGTACTATGTGGCAACTTATGCTCACAATGCAGAAATGTCTTTCCTATATTTAGTTCCTCAACACCCTTCTCGAGCTCCACCTACGTGGAATCATAACCAAGGTGGAGCTCATCATCGGTTGCTTGTTGATGATAAAGGGTGTTATAATAAAATGAGAGTAACATCATATAAAAATAAGAAAAAACAACTATGAACATTAAATGAAAATTTAAATTTATCCTCTCCATCTCCGCATCTTGTCTAGATTGTTGCCTAACATCGTCCACCATCATGGATTCTTGTTGCAGACAAAAATCATAAAATTTATAACGTTGAAAATTCAAAGTACAACAACAAAATAACAACACAATGACTTACGAAAACTCATAATGTCGAGAACTTATGACTTTGTATCTTTTTACCTCCAACTCTAGCTCACTTTTACCATAAATTTCCTCCAACTGTGAATCTTCATCAATCCACAGTTCAACTTCCTCATCTTTCTCTTCTTCCTACAAATATTAAATAACAAAATTTAAATGTCAATAGAACCACAAAAACATGGAATCATTACCATGAGCAAACTTATCGATGTCAGATCCAATATGGCATCATAAGGTATAACATCATCTTCATCTTCGTAGTTGATAAGAAGAATAGGAAGGGGAGAGGGAGGATTCTATAGATTAGGAGATGACGTTGTTTAACATGATGTTGTTTAATAGTCACTACCTTCTTGCAAGGATAGGCTATGGGAGGCAACTAGAGGACTTTAGAAGAAGAAAGAATGAGGCTATAATGGAGGAGTTGGAACATGTTTCTAGGAAGCTACAAAGATCCCCTTTAATGAGTAGATTCAAATAAAGGCAATGAATTTGAGACACTTTCTCAAATTGAAGAAGTCTATAGAGAAAGGGGGCTCAAAATCTAGGCCTAACCGCATTGGTTTAAGATGGGAGATAGGTCAACAAATACCTTTTTTCAAAGCCTTGGACTCAAAAGAAGTGATGGAGCATATTAAATCCCTTAAAACAATTGAAGGGAGAGTTACAAACCAAGTAGATATCGAAAAGGAGTTTGTGAATCATTAAAAGACAATGTTTTAAATGAAAGGGTTGACATACAAAAGAAAGGAGGCCATGCAAACTTGTATCAATGTAATCCCTTGTCAATTGAAAAATGAACAACAAAGGCCATGAGATCATCATTTGACTTTGGATGAGTTGAAAACTACTTTAAAATAAATGGTTGACGATAAATATCCAATCCTTGTTGGCTACTCATGCAAAGTTTACAAAGCCATGCAGGAATTTATGGGGGCCTGACTCGCTCCAAGTGTACAAAGAAGTTGTTGAAACAAAACCATCGAGGAGTCATATTATCAAATGCATTTTGAAACCTAGAGATCCTGAGTTAATAACCAACTATCACCTGATAAATTTACTCAATGTCTCATACAAAAGTTTATCCTAAACTTTGGCCCTACATCTAAAGCATATTTTTTCCAAAGATCATTAGGCCTAAACAAACTGAATTCATTAGAGGCCATTATATCCTAGACAATGTCATTGTAATATGGGGAGGTATGGATTAAGCTAGGAGTCTAGCACTATTGGGTTATAATCTATGTTCATTAAAATTGACTTTGAAAAGGCTCAAGACAGGGTGGAGAAGCCATTCATTCTTTCTATGTTGAAGGGCCTAGCCCTTTCTTCATTAAAGTGGTGGAAACCCTTTTTGTTGAAGCCAAATATTTCCTATCCATTAACCAAGCTATATCAATAGAAACTAACTTGAGAAAATCAATCCAAGAAGGTTCCCCCCTAACACTTTACCTCTATGTGATGGCGACAAAAGCAATAGGTTACATACTTCAAAACCAAATGGCCCAAGGCCTTAAGAAAGAAATCCTCATTCCTAGCCCCAAGGCTGGCCATTTGGTTGAGGACTCCTAATAATGGCCATCTTAGGAGATCCTGGGAATGTTTTAATTGCCTCCACTTGTATAGTTAAGTCCTATGCCATTTGTACTATGCATTCAATAAATTATCCCTTATTCCCTTTGCTCAACGAGCTACCTTTAAATGATAGTGGAAAAATTAGGCATATTTGTAGTAGTATTACCTTTATATTACCTATTATTCCCATTGATATACTAACATATGATATAGAGCTTCAACCTTGAGTAGTAGTATGAGGTTAAACAACGAACCTTGGTGAGTAAGGGTAACCTATATGCTAACTATGATAGGTTGTAAAGATGAAGAGAACATATATGGAATTCATTCTAAGCAATGGTGATTAGACTATTCCAATATATTGATACTTAGAACCATATCCCTATCCTAATACATGAATATCATAAGCATAGTAATCTCCATAATATTCATGGATTATTAATTCTATATGATAACACTAACATAAAGCTCATATCATGTTTAATGGAGCCCAATCATTACCATAACTAAAAGATAAGTGAATCCCAAAAAGTGGGTTAAAAGATCATAACTACCAAGATAAGATACATACTTATATCTCATGTTCTACCATCTCATGACTTGGATTACATTTCCCCCATTTTATGGAAAATAATCTAGTGGTTATCCTTATTAGCCCAACTGTGTGTCTTTTAATGTTGTGCATATTATGAAGAATTATGATGTCTCATTTATTTGGTCCATGTATTTGGGTATTAAAGTGATCCAGGTGGATATCAGTGGCCACCCACCTATTCCAATTGGCTCAAAACAATCTTATGACAATTTACTATTTTTAGCAGTTTTTCGGTTCCTAAACTTCCGGGGCCATTTTGAGGGCCTAAATGAAGTTTTTTTGGGATCGAGCACCTCAATGAAAGCTAAAGATTCTAATTGAGCCCCAAAAATTAATCTCCTTGACGATACCTTTCCAACGAGTTATCGTGCACCCCAAATGGAGATCGTATGCCAAAGTTACGCCCCCAAGAAGTTGATACACCAAACTACCCAAAATGGGGTCCACAAAACTGTTGGCTTTTCATCTTCTGAGGTTAGGGTTTTGGATTTTATTTATATAAAAAATGCATTGGAGACTCATTGTAACAATCATCTTCTTGCGAATGTGAGTAGCCATTACATCTCTTCTCAGAGATAAGCTGCCACCATTCTAGCGAGTCTTTCACTATGTATTTCTATAGTCTTGTACATTTCACTCATTAATAGAAATCATGTATTATTGTGTCTCTGTGTTTATGGTTGCATCTCTGGTATATTTCTGTTATATTATTAGATATCCGAGATATCTACGTACATTTATTTATTGTATCTCCGCACTCATTTTGTGTCGAAATAATCCAATTTAGTGGTATTAGAGCAGACTGCTCTTGATCGTTTATTTATTTATTTATTTTATTTTTCAGTGCATGTCCCTGACAAGGTCCAAGTATAGAAAGTTGGGTATCGAGCTTGTCTCTCTTGGGGAAAATCGTTCTCCCATACACAAAAAACCATCCATGGCAGAAGAAAAGAAAAACAATAGAGCATACGATTCTATTAATCTGTTGCTTGAGCAAGATCTCACACGACATAGGGACGAAATGATGAAGAATTTTTCCCACATCCTTCAACGCCTGCTGATAAAAACATGCACGTCTTCATCAAGCGACTAATTTGGAGGCACCTCACCTTTCAAGGTACAAGTTAATTTTGATATTCCCATATTTGAAGGACATATAGATGCAGATGCCCTAGAAAAATGGTTAAATATGCTAGAAGGTTATTTCTCTGTTCATAATTTATCCGACAGGGAAAAGATCACTTTCGCACTCCTTAAGGATCTCCCCCATGTCAAACAGTGGTGGGAAACTTATTGGGAGAAAATTTTCACAGAGGATTCTCGAATATATGGGGCCGAGCCCACTTGGGATTTTTTTGTGGATGCGGTCAAGGAACAATATTACCTTGTTGGCAACTATGAAGACCAACACATAAGATGGACCACACTGCAACAAGAGAGGGGCCAAGCAGTGTCAGAGTACACTGATACCTTCTATACCTTGCGCACCAATATGGGTATCAAAGACTCTGAGCGACATCTGGTTATGAAATACCGTGGGGCTCTACATAGATACATCCAGACTAAAATGGATTTTCTAGACATCTCATCACTGGGTATTGCTTATTGATATGCTGTTAAAATTGAGCAGAAATTTAACGGGAATTCGGGTTTGCAAATCTGCAACAACCAAAGTATGGTAAAGACGACCCTAACAACCAGCCTTCACAAAACCAGTCCAAGCCACATGAAAATAAGGGTAACAAAAATATGAAGAAGGACACTGGAAAATGGTGCGATTTCCATAAAATTCCCTGGAAAAATACCAATGAATGTCGTTCAAAGAAGTCATTGGTAGCCGAGATCAAAGACAAGGAGTCGAACCCTGATTCAAAATCTGATTCAGAAAATATTGGTAGAAGACAGAGCATTGATGCAGACCCCAATGCTATTGTCGTGACTACAACAATTCAACCAGAAGAACCAACAGATCCTGAAGAGGGGGAGCGCCTCTTCCATTCACATATGTGGGTGAAGGGGACTCCGTTGAATTTCATTGTTTATAGCAAACGTCGAAAGAACCTCATCTCAACAGAGGTTGTCAAACAGTTGGGATTGTTGACAACACCACACCTGCAACCATACAACATCAAGTGGCTTCACCAGGGATGAGATATTTGTGTCTTCCAATAGTGTTGGTTGTCATATGGCATCCAAACCTTCAAGGATGAGGTATTATGTGATGTTTGTGATGTTCTTTTGGGCCAACCATATATGTGGAAGCACTATGCTATTTATGAGTCTCGACCCTGTAGTGTCATTATTACTCTGGGGGGTCATCTCTATAGGATACCAGAGGTAGTTCCAACTAATGTCCCACCTAAACAGTGCCGAAATATAGTATCTCATACTACAAAATTTATCTTCTTCATAGTTTGTTCAAAAGGTGAACAGAAGAACACCACAACCACTGCAACCTTAGTCCGAGCACCTTCTGTCCAACATAATCATATCGACAAGATTGAAGTGAAGTGAAAGGATTCATTCTACACATAGTCATCTCATGTAGCCAGAATGGTTAAAACGGTCCAACCCTTCCAATCACAGGTTCACGATAGCCTTCAACGAGCTAAGCAACACAACTTCTCTAGCAAGGAAAGCAACTCATCAAGATGCAGATTCAACAAGCACTTTTCCCTCTCCCCCAGGAACTCAATGCAATGGAGACCATTGATTCCTAAGGAGGGAGGATTGATTCATATGGATATCTATGGCCACCCACTTATTCCAACTATCTCAATACAGTCTTTTGGCAATTTACTATTTTTAGTAGTTTTTCGGTTCCTAAACTTCCGTGGCCATTTTGAGGGCCCAAATGAAGTTTTTTTGGATAGATCACCTCAATGATAAATGAAGGATCTGATTGATCCCCCAAAATGAATATCCTCGACGATACCTTTCCAATGAGCTATCAAGCGCCCCAAACAAAGATCGTATGCCAAAGTTACGCCCCCGGAAAGTTGATACACCAAACTGCCCAAAACGGGGTCCACAAAACTGTTGGCTTTTCATCTTTTGGGGTTAGGGTTTTGGATTTTCTTTATGTTAAAAATTCCTTGGAGCCTCATTGTAACAATCATCTTCTTGCGAATGTGAGATGCCACATCTCTTCTCAGAGATAAGCTACCACCATTCTAGCGAGTCTTTCACTTTGTATTTCTACAATTTTGTACATTTCGTTCATTAATATAAATTGTGTATTACTGTATCTTTGTGTTTATGGTTGCATCTATGATATATTTCTGTTATATTATTATATATCTGAGATATCTATGTACATTTCTTTATTATATCTCTGCTTTCATTTCCCGTCGAAAATAATCTGGATCATCAAGGTATACTCTCACTACTAGAAATTAGTGGGAGACACATTCTACTACTTGTGCATAATGTGTAATAATTTAATGTTGACTTGTGGGAATTTCCATGTGTGTGTTTTAAGTGGTGGTTCCCAACCCATCAAGGTGGTTAGTCCCTACTAAAATAATACAATGGCGGTCTACTTACTTTCCTTTACAAGAAAATTTAAGAAGGGGAGAGAGAGGGGTAAATTCACTTGTAGAAAGCTCCCAAAGGTATTATCTTCAATGACTTACATTGGAGGAGTAGGTGCTAAGAGCATAAACCATTCTAGAATGATCTGAAAAGCATCCAAAACACAAGAATACCTTCTCCTTGGGATGGAAAACAATATTATCTCTCTAACCTATGTAAAGAAATAGTTTGAAACCCTAGCTTGCATTGCTTGTAAAAATCCCTAAATCTAGAAAAATATCATTGTTACTATGAAAATGAAATGCTAAAATCACTAATAGCATAAAGATAACATCAAACACATGGGGAAGAGTAAAGATTTCGTTGATGAAGAAAGAGAGGTACAAATTAAATTATACCTATGGAGAGATGGCTCTCTAAATTCTCCTTCTTCTAGGGGTGGTCTTCTCTTGGGATTATCCAAGTCATTTTCCTTCAATCAACAAGCCTCCCTCATTTAGAAATGAGAAATAAATGGAAAAATTACTTAGCTTCTCTAAAAAATTTCACAACATGATCTTGTACTCAAATATTCTTGTTGCAACCTAGCAAATTAACACCACTCTCTCCAAGCCCAAAGGGGTTGGATCCAATGGTGGAAAGTGAGGAGTTTTTCACTGTTGGGCAAGGTTCAATTCTCGCGAGGGATTTACCTGGAGCCATGGGGACACCTTGAGGTAGTGGTCGAACGTGTGGTTGCACCCAGAGATAGTATAATAAATGGTATCTTGACCCGTGCACACATAAGTGGATCAAAGCCCACCCCCATGTCCTTCAACTTTTTAAGTTCCCGAGGTGTAGGATAGTCGGTGACGGAGTGTGTTGTTAAGCCACTTCGTGATGTTAAAGTCACCGGTTCGAAACTTGCGCGGACAAAAAATCCAACCATGTTAAGGGTTGGTGTGGCTCAGGCCGGGTGCGATCCCCGGGTGATTTTGACGGCTTAGATGCCCCTGAGTCACGGTTTCTCAAGCCACAAGTTAATCCCGATGCCAACAGGTTTGACCAAATTAACAAACAAAAAAAAAACACCACTCTCTCCAAAGATGTATAATTTATACCCCAATCTTTGCTTTTATAGAGGTTGTAGTTCTAAAAATATGTAATTTTTTTTCACCTATTAGGTGAAGAATCCTATAAACCAAGATGATAAGAATGGTTGGTGTCCACTAGAGATGCCATTGGAATTCTAGCACCATCTCAATCTAACTTTGTGGTGGTCGTCTACTTGCATTATAAATTGGAAAGATATCTATGATCTGTCTACATAAGAAGAGGAAAATTTTCATTGAGGATTTAAATAACTTACGATGTTCTCTGTGACTACTCGAAATGTGCATGCTACTGCTAGACTTGCACCAGATTCAATTGCAATACCATTAACAAATGCTACCTAAATCAAACATACAAAATTTTGCATGCAATTAATTAAATAGAAACGTAACAATTAGAAGAAGAAATCTTCCATTTACTTTTCTCAAACTAGTTGGGGCAAGATAACATGCGATCAATGCAATATTAACAATGTTTTATGTGAACATCACAAAAACAATGTAATTTTTTTTTTATCATAGTTTTACATGGTAAGTAAAGCATATACAAATTCTACTTAGAAAGAAATAAGCCTCACTTACATTGAAAAAATACACGTAAAATCTAAGAGAGATTATTCTTCTAAGCAAATTAGCATTGGCCTTGAATGCCAACTTGCATTGATAATGATATCAATTTTTGTAAATGTGAAAAAGGAGATATAAAGAAAAGCTATCAATTCTTACCAGAGTTTTTTTGTATGTATGGATATGATATTGACGCCAATAGACTTTGTATAGTCTTAATATCTGCAAAAATAGTTAACTGATCATAATGCATTATACACGCACACACTCACAAAACACATAAAAAGTCATGTTTGTACACACTTGAATATTTTAAAAGAATATTAGCATTTGATAGAATGCATATGCACCACATGAATGCATGTTTGACACTTGTGATGAGTGAATGAATGTTGACAAGATTCTATTCATATAAAAGACCAGAAATTAAAGTTGCGGCAAACATAGTATACTCGATCCTCCATCATAGAAGCTGAAATAGAGACAATTTCTTAGCAGAGTGTGTTTGGGTTGTTCCATGTGTTGCCCATGTTTTCTACTCTTGCCTTGGTTGTTTTTCGTAGGCTCCTAGACACATCAAAAACAACCAAGGAAAGAATAAAAAACATGGGCAACAAAAACCTCGTCGGAAATGCAATGTGGATTGTGGATTGACCGCCCTTCAAACCTACATTTGTCAAATAAAATAATAGGTTAAATGTCTAAATAATAACTAAACATCAATGAACTTGTATTTGAAAAAGATAATTAAATATTATATGAATGAATAATAATTAAACATGCACGATGCTCTAGAAATACTAAAGGGGAATGCCTCATGAATGAGCTCCTCTTGGTTTCGACAATAATTTATTCTCTACTAAATAGGACCAACCACGTGAAGATGGAATCTCGTTTGGTCCCTCCCCCCCACATCACTCTCAATTCCTCATACCTAATCATGCATAACAAGTAGAAAAACAAGAATTAAAGGTAAATGAAATCAAGAAGGTCCATGCATACATAACATATAAGGTCCAAGCACAACTAGAAAAACAAAAAATTGACTCCAAGATAACAATGTTGGGTAAGCATGCAACCCTTCAAACCATTTATGGGAATCAATACATATACACCAAAAAAGAATATGACAGTGTAATAGGATGGACAAGTAATTTATACTACCTAGGCATGAAATGTTCATTTCCCATTGAATACCAAATGTTGAGCACCCACAATATTCACAATCAATTCTAAGAATACATTCATTTGCAAATCAAAGAGTAAAATTCTATGTAAGGGTCTCAATAACTAGTAAGAAATCACTACATCCTTCAAGTCTATTTCTCATTCAAGAGCACTATCCAACCATTAAAAAAGAACATGCATAGGTTTGAACTCTAAATTACACATTTCCTCCATTCACCAAGGGATACAAACTGTTATTCAAGGATTCAAATTATGGGTAACATAAATCTTTGACAAAGTATCCCATGCATGCAAACATAATAACCTCATCATGGCATGCAACCAATGCTATCAAGAGCATAGTTCTGTCATGTTTTTTTAGGTGAAACACAACCTATCATGTCCATAAACCAAGCTACTCATAGTTGAATCAAAGGCAATAACCCATACCATGACTTCATTCCCAAAAAACCACAAAATTGATTAGGAACAATGAGCTGCCAACATAGTTTTCCATGTCTAAATTGGTGTTTGCAAAGGTTTGGCAAGGACATAC
>JASDQU010095268.1:18973-37709 GCA_032191745.1 Picea mariana | reverse complement strand
CTATGTGACAACCAAAGCTGCATAAAGATGACAGAGAATCCTGTATTTCATGATAAGTCGAAGCACATAGAGATCCGATATCATTACATCCGTGACATGGTGCAGAGAGGAGCCATAAAGCTCCAGTACATTAGCACGGATGAACAGGTTGTTGATGTGTTGACCAAGCCCCTATCTCGTGTAAAGTTTGAGTACTTCCGAGATAAGCTTGGCATAGTCCGAAAGGATCTTCCTCGAAAGGAGGAGTAGTTGCTGTGATGAGATATTCCCTGCTTCCGACCTTAAGGTTGTGACGTAAAGCAGGACGTATACCTTGCTTCCGATCCTATGGTTGTGACGTAAAGCAAGATGATGTGATATGACTAGTACTATGCTTCTAGCTGTACAGTTGTGACGTAAAGCAAGTCTAGTACCCTGCTTTCGACCTGATGGTTGTGACGTAAAGCAGGACGTGTTCCTTGCTTCCGACCTTATGGTTGTGACGTAAAGCAAGAAGACGTGATGAGACTAGTACTGAGCTTCCAACTAGATAGTTGTGACGTAAAGTCAGTCTAGTATCCTGCTTCCGACCTGATGGTTGTGACGTAAAGCAGGACGTATACCTTTCTTCCGACCTTATGGTTGTGACGTAAAGCAAGATGATGAGATGAGGCCAGCACTGTGCTTCCGGCTGGATAGCTGTGACGTAAAGCCAATCTAGCATCCTACTTCCGACCTTATGGTTGTGACAGAAAGCAGGACGAGTATCTTGCTTCCAGCTTTATTGTTGTGACGTAAAGCAAGACTATGAGACGAGACTAGAACTGTGCTTTCGGCTTGATAGTTGTGACGTAAAGCCATTCTAGTATGATGATGATAAGCCAGCCTTGTGTTGTGATGATGATGATGTATTAGTTTTATACTAATCCATATTGATGCAGATGATGATTGCATTCCTTTGATAATGACAATGTCTGCCAATGAAGAAAACTTCCGATGATTTATAGATATGCCAGTCAGTGCTCCAAGATGATATTAATGATGCTGCCCTCCTGATGTCGCTGATGATGCAGACATCTCTCTCGCCTAATGCTGTTGAAGAATACCCTTCTTGTTAAGGGGGAGTGTTGAAATAATGTAGCTGCAAAGTGTATTCTTATTATTATCTGATATATTATTCATTGAATCAATCCCCATTGTGGATTGATCATGTCGGCTATTGTAATAGGACCAAATCCCCTTTTGCGGATTGGTCAAATGATAATTATAATAGGCAGAATAAGAAGTCGGCCCCAGCAGATATTAAAGAGGCCCCAGAATATATTAAAGGTGGTTATAACCACCCAGTTTGAGAAGTCGGCCCTGCCAGTGAAGAGACACTTCACACGTGCCAGTCTTGTATAAATAAAGAGGCCAGCGCCTCACTTAGAACACAACTCACTTGCTCATTTTGAGAGACAAGTTTCGGAATTGCAGTTGGAGAAGAAAGAGAGAGAGTGGCGCATCTTTTGGAGAGGATCCTCTGTATTACCTTGAGTTATCTCTTGGCATTGTATTGGCTATCTATAATAAGGAAGTTTTGCTGGGTTTTCTTCCCCTAGAGGGTTTCCCAGGATAAATGTTGTGTCTCTTGTGATTGTGTATTTCTCAGTGATCTTGTCTTTATGTTGTTGTTATCTATTGAAATGCAAAGAACTGTAATAATGGCATAAACATTAACAAGTTATTCACAGCAATTTTATATATCAGCTCTGAGTAGTAGCTAGGAAGTGTATTTCCGAAAGAGCAACAAGCATACTTCTGAGCAGCTAGCATATTTCTGAAGGAGCAGCTAGCATACTTCTGAGCAGATAGCATATTTCTGAAGGAGCAGCTAGCATACTTCTGAGGGAGCAGCTTAGGATCTTTTGAGGAAGCAAGGGAGCAACATAGACACTTCTATAGCAGCTGATTTCTATATTCTGAACAGCATCTAAAGACTGTTCTGGGCAGCATATAAGAGGTTGTTCTATAACAGCTATCTTACTCTGTTCTAAGAGTTATTCTGGACAGTATCTGAAAGTTATTCTGAGCAGCAACAGAGGCACTTTTGTAGCTGCTGATATTTCTGTTCTGGACAGCATTTAAAGGTCATTCTGGACAGCGACTCAAGGGCAGATTTGAGTCAGTCTTAACGGCACTTTTGGGACAGCAATAGTTACAGGTCTGAAGACAGATCTGAGTAGAGACTCAGAGATATTTAAAGACACAGAGACAGCAGTAAGTGTTACTGGCTTATCTCCTTCTAAGAAAGTCTTGTACTGTCTTTGTACTTGTTGACTGATAATATATCACAAAGAAGTTTGCTGGGTTTTCTTCCCTTTGAGGGTTTCCCGGGATAAATAATTGTGCACTCTGTGAATGTTTTTTTCCAATGTTTCTTATGCTTCAGATTATTTGTTAAAAGTAAAAGAATACTACTGTGGACTATTGTTATCTGTTTATGCTTGAAATTCAACAGTTGGCACCATGACAAGTTGTGTCTAGTTTCTTGCTTGGAAATTTGAGGGACCCTAAAATGCTTGGCAATTTGGTGGCTAGTGTTATGTATATAAAATAACATTATTAATAATATTGTATACCTAGACTATAAAACCTAGGAAAATAATAACAATCTAATACACCTAGCCTATAGAACCTAGGACATTAATATAATTATTAAAAGGTGCATCACATAAAAACATAATTTTACATAAAAGGTCAACCCAAGGCCTATAAATACCCAGTGATTCATCATTGTAATCATCATTTGATTATTCATTTATATATTTATTTTACTTCTGATTTGAATGTTCAATTATAAACTTAATGTTTATAACAGTTCTATTAGAGCCTTGATTTGGGCATCAGGTCAAACCGCCATACAATTCGTACACTAATGCAGTGTTCCTTACAACCATTGTACACCAACGTAATGATACAATCCATGCAGCCCGCTGACGTACACCCATTGTTATATATCTGTACATCAGCACCATTGCTCGACATATCATAGATTATGTACAGCCACCAATTAAATAGTATGCCATATCAAGATTTCCATGACACATTAAATTGTTGGTTAAAGTTTTAAAATCTCTGAACTCCATACAGTAGCCACCAAATTCATTCATACAATCTCTGAATTCTGTACAACTGCCACCACCTTTTGCTCCATACGCCTCAAATTGTAGCCGCTGCAATTTTATTGCTGTACAGTTGCTTGAACTTTGTCTGTATAGCCACCACAATTTTTTATCCATATACCTACAAATTATAGCCAGTAAAAAGGCTGATTTTTCCTAGCGATCCATAATACCGTTCCTTACCGCCAATTGATCATATATAGCGATCCCTACAGCTGTACTGTTTCCCTTACTTGGTCACTAGCAATGAAACATCAAAATTCAAAATTTCTCCTCTAGAGACAAGGAAAATGATGGGCAAATTAGCTATTAATGCCAAATTGGAAAAATTAGAAGGTCAATACAAGCAGGTCATAAAAGAGAAAGAAGAATTCAAAATGGAATTTTAGCAGAACCATGATATGCTGAAGCAGGAAATTACATAGAACCACCAGGTGTTAAAGCATGAAATCCCGCAGGATATCACCTAAAGCCAAGATACATTAAGTAAAGCCATGGTGCATTAATGGCAGTCATACAACAACCTTCTCCAAACCTTTAAAACACTTCGTTTACCCAAGAAGTTACTCCACCAAACTCACCAGTCCAAGGAGGCACGACTAGTCCACAATCTAGCATATCCCTAAATGCCTTACCAATGACTTATATGCAACCACAATCCAATACAAATCAACCAATATACAATTATCCAATAAGGGTAAAAATATGTTGGATTTTTATTACCTCAAAAAGTGTACAGCAGAGTGCCATTAATGGCAGCAGCGAATCGAGGAGACCTAGGTGCATACAGAGAAGGCATGTGTGACGTGTACAGATCTGTATAGCAGCAAGGAAACCCTCCTCTAGCAGAGTTTTGTACAACAGTACAGAAGCTCTGTACAGCCCTCCTCCAGCAACTCCATACAACAATAATGAGGGCGCAGGAGCATTTATGGAGAGAGAGACGGAGGGTGCATGCATGCACTGAAAAATCCCAATCCCTAGGTGACGAAAGTCCTTATGATCTCAATTAAACAAGTAATTGTTGAATTTAATTAATGCTGAAATTAAATTTCAGACCATAGCATTAATCACACAATAGCTGGAAATTAAATAGTGGAAGCAAAAAAATCAATTTCACACATGCACAGGTAATTACTCCTTCAAAAGTAGCTTTTCATTCCTTCAAAAAACTTACAAGTAAACCTCCACAAGCTGCTTAAAACCAGCAGCTGCACGGTTATTGAAATCACCTCGAACTGAACTTGTATAACCTGATTGAGAAGTACAGCCCGCTAGATAAAAAAAACAGAAACAGCAGAAAATTGTTGTACAGCCTGCAGGACAGTCTGTATGGCCTGTCTGTAGACTCTGTACCACTGTACGGACTTGTTTGTGCCACTGTACGGATCTGTATGGTATTGTCCATAACAGAACTGTACTGACTGCTGCCTGAAATGTCTCTTCTCTGGCTACCTGCTCTCTCTCTCTCTCTCTCTCTCTCTCTCTCTCTCTCTCTCTAAATTGTTCATGTGTTTTTGTGTGTTTGAACTCTCTATCTTGACCTGAATTTATAGTTTTCGCTGAGACCAAAACCCTAATCTATTTCTGAGATTACTCCTAGTCTAAGTCATGCATGCACAAAATACACTTTTTAGACTCAACTGCTAAAAATAAGACTCACTTTTTAACTAAAGCGAATTACAAAATAGAATTTAATTTTCAAAAATAGAATTATTTTTCGAAAATAACTTGAACTACTTCTCGCACATTCACAGAAACCTATGGGGAAGTTCTTGTCCGAGCTATAATTCTCAAGAGTCAACACTCCCTCTTAGCGAGGAAGGAATTCTGCACCAATCCAAGTCTGTCTCTGAATGCTTCAAACTTCCCTTTTGCCAAGGGCTTGGTCAGAATATCAGCTACCTGTTGATCCATGGAAATACACTGGAGCTTCACTACTCCCTTCTAAACCCTGTCTCGTATGAAGTGATATCTGATCTCTATATGTTTGGACCTATCATGAAACACCGGATTCTTAGAGAGTTTGATACAACTACGATTATCACAGTAAATGACTGTGGGATCCAACTCCTGATCAAACAATCCTGCAAGTAACTTGCTAAGCCGGATGGCCTCACAACCAGTCGTTTGGCTGCCATGTATTCTGTCTTCACTGAACTAAGTGCCATGGAAGTAAGCTTCTTGCTAAACCAAGCTATCATCGCTAATCCCAAGCTCAAACAGCGCCCTGAGGTGCTCTTCCCATACGTTGCACTACAACTGAGTTTGTATACCCCTGCAACTTTTCTTCAACGTCGCCAAGATATCTTAGGCCATACTCCACTATGCCCCTCAAATACTTGAGCACTTGTTATGTTGCTATCGAATGCTTTTGCCTTGGCTCCACCATGAACTAACTCAAGGTGTTCACTATAAAACAAACATGGGACTCCTTCCCACTTACTTCAAAGCTCTGAGGCTACTTTGTGTACCTAACAATTGGAGAAAAAGTCTCCTCATAGTCCACACCCTCTCTTTGGGAGAACCCTCTCACCACAAACCTCGCTTTGAACTACTAAATGTTTCCATCTACTGCATGCTTGACCTTGTACAGCCACCTGGAACTCACAACTGACTTCCCCTCCAGTCTTAGCACTATGTCCCAAACATCATTCTTCATGATGGAGGTGTACTCCTCACCATGGCATCTCACCATCTTGTTAGTTTGTTGCCTTCTGAAAACTAGAAGGCTTGGAATCTAGAATGTTGCTCATCAATGCCATATAGTCTAGAAACTTCTTCAGAGGTTTTCTCTCTGTGAATGTGCTCCTAGGAGTCTCAACATGCTCCTAAGCATCCCTCAATGTCTGAGAAAACCATCGAGGTCACCTGACAAAAGTGGAAGGGGCTCCTATCTCTCCCTCTTCACCTAAAGGCTACTGTATTTCCCTGGAAATAATTGGTGGCCCTGGCTCAACCTTCGAAGCTTCCTTCTCCTTATCCTCTACCACTGAAGTAGGTTCATGAGACTTCCTAGATGCAAATTATTCCTCAAACTTTACATCGCTGCTTATTACTGTCTTCCTCTACTCAAGAATATAGACCCTGTAATACTTTGAAGTCTCACTGTAACCCACAAACAAACCATTCCTACTGGAGGGCTCCAACTTGGTCCTCTTCTCTACTGGTACATGGATATAAACAAGACAACCAAAGATGCAAAAATGACTAACCTCTGGCTTTACACTAGTGAATGCCTCCTCCGGTGTCTTGTCCTCCAAGATCTTATGAGGACACCGGCTCTAGATGTATACTGTTGTGTTACATGCTTTTTTCCCAAAGAAACATGGGCAAGTCCTGGTCATGTATCATGGCCTTAGTAGCCCCTATGATGGATCGATTCTCAGCTCTACAACCCCATTTTGTTGTGGCCCATGGGTTGTACGGAACAGTCAGCTCCCTCTTCCTTCCTACCTCCTTGCAGAAACCCTTGAACTCCTTGGAGGTACACTCTCCCCCATTGTCCAATCTCTAGAATTTGATCTTCTTCCCTGTCTAGTTTTCAACTAGAGCTTTGAACTCTTGAAACCTGCTAAAGACCTCATCCTTGGTCTTTAAGAAGTAAATCCAAGTCTTGCGAGTTAAATCATCAATAAGGAAACATAATACATGCTTCATGTCATTGAAGCTACTAACATAAGTCCACAAACATCCAAATGTACTAGGTCTAGAATCCCCTTAGACCTATGCTTGTTGCTTGGGAAAGCAGCCTTGGCATGCTTACCAAGCGTGCACCCTCTACATACACCATGTTGCTCAATATTGAATTATAGAAGACATGTGACTATCTCCCTCAAAATAGGCAATGCCCTCTAATGCAAGTGCCCCATCGTCTTGTGCCACAACTTGCACAAGCTATCATTGTTATGCACCAAGGCTCGAATAGGTTCACCCTACAACCTGTACAAATTACCTTCTCTAACCCCTATTACTTGAGTTGTATCTAGACTAGATTCCTTCGATCTGATAAGGACTTGTTGGTTCTTGAACTCCATTGCAAAGCCCTTATCCTCCATAATCGAAATTGAAAGCAAGTTCTTCCTAAGACTCGGTACAAACAAGACATCATCTAAATGTAAAGAATTACTTGACTCGAGCAAGAAGGGAATAGTACCAATTCCTGTTACTGGCTACTTGGCATCATCACCAAGCTCGGGATGCACGCCTGAGTCCTACATCTTCAAACTAGAAAACAATTGTCGAATTCATGTCATATGTTGAGATGTCCCACTGTCCACATACAATGTGTTATCCCCTATCGTAGGGATAACTAAGGAAACCATGTCTCAAGGCCCACAGGTCCTAGACATGGAGTACCGAGAGTCGAATGAGTCGAGCATGGCCCTGGAGGGCCCATCTTTTCTTCAATGCATCCCATCTATCAAGAGCAGCAGCATCCATCCCACCAGCCTAGTCCTGAAGTAGCAGTAAGTCTTGCTCCATGAGGTAATGAGTTCGGGTATCGTGGTATGTGTCGCTCTGATTATTGAAGCACTTGAGTATGTTGCATTGAATTCTCCTTCATTTCATAACGTTTGCTTGGAAATTATCCTCTTTAACTTGTTCATACCTGGGAGGGTGCAATGATGCCCTAGTAAATTGATTCCCCTTTAGGATGAGTTGCCACTGGGTGGGTCTATGAAAGGTCATCGTCCATTCCCTCCATACTTACCACTTTCCATCATTCTTCCTCTCATCTCCCCCCACCTTGGTTCGGGCATTGGGTTTGCCACACTAGAAAGGGTTGTACCTTACCTTGTGGGAAGAAGGGGCTAAAGGCCCAGAGGGTAAAAGTAGTTGGCAAGAGTTAAAAGCCAAAATGAAACCTTTGAGATGCTTCACCCAGGGATTCCCGAGAAAGCAATAAAAGGCTTCTCAGTAAGAAAAGGGGACCCATAAATCAAAACTCAAGGTACTAGTTGGTGGATGGGAGGTGTTGTCGTCCTTATACACACTTGCAAACGTGAGCTAAGTCCTACTCACTTAGTGTGTCCTCGGAGGCACAATGCCTAGGTTCAAAGTCCACGCTGTCACTTTGACTTGAACCTCTTCCGTCTAGGCTAACTCCTAGGGAAGTCAAGGGGGGTAGACCCTAGTTACTAGATGAGATTTACGATTAAGTATTATAGGAGTTGGTTTTAATTAGTTAAAAGGTTAAGGGGAATCTAGCCTATGATGTCAATCAGCAAATGCAAGATGCAACTATTTAAGTATGAGAGTCAGACCTTTTCGTAGGGCAACTAAGACTAGTGCCTAAGATTGGGCAATGGGGTCAACTAAGTTAAGGGGATGTTCGTTACAAGATAATTACAAGTTACAATATTATAACAAGATAGACAAACTAGATACAAAAGAATATAAAGATATACAAGCTAAACTAGATACAAAAATATTAACAAGTGCTTGAAATGTGCAGGAAAGAAGATATTCAAAGATGAACAACTATCAATACATCAAGCCAAGCATGCTCACAACAGATAGACTTCCATTGGACTGCTTTTCAATGGCCAAGAGACGCAAAGCACTCAAGACCCAATCAAGAGAATGCCTCCAGGTGGATGTGCACTTCTTGAAGGATCACACCACAAGTACACGAATTAAGAAAAAACGTGGAAAGCCAAATATTCCAAATGAAAGATTTAACCACTTAAATATTATTTCTACAACACATCAAAGATAGCTTGCATATGAATGTAAATTGAAAGACAGTGAGATTAATGAGCTTGCAAGTGTGTAATTGTATTGCTGATGTTGTAGATTGAAAATTAAATTAAGTGATTAAGTGTGAGATTAATTTTAGCCCTATCTAGGTGTCAACCCAAAAACTCTCCTCCCCCTATTACCAAGTGGTTGTTGGATGCTCAAGAAGTGAGTCAACGAGGCCCACCCTAGCTTCACAGGTCAACCCTAAGGCCAAGTACTCTGGAAAGGACGCCGTGCGCCGTGAGACCGTCCCCGGCCTAGCACCTTCTGTGGCTTTCCTCAAAACCGCGTTTTAAATGGCGAAGATGGTGAGTTATGGTGTCCTATTAAGTCTAATTAATTTGTTTTTAGGCCTATGAGCTAAATATTGCAAAGTGTGATTGAGCGCTTGTAGCTTGCTCAACAAAGGGTTGCCAAAATACCGAAGACGAGTGTGAACTCTTAACAATGAAATTACAGATTTAGTTCTTAAGTGTTGAATTATTGCATGTAAATGTAAGAACTAAAATGCTTGTGAAACTGAGAACTAAAAACGATGTGAAGGTTGAAGCCTTTGAAACACGAGATCGCAAGTTAAATTCACTTGTAAAAGATTAGATTGCATATGAAACATAAAGCAAAACATACAACTTGCAGAAATTAAATATGGTTAATTATCACTTGGAGGTACCAATACTTGCATGCATATATTAAAATATAGATCTAAGAGTGATTACTGCATGTGAAGTAAATGACTGAAATGAAAGATTAATTAACCAGTTATTTGATGCATGTGTGTTGGATTAAGATTTAACAATTAGAGATTGCATGCAAAGATTACTGAATGAGAAGTAAAAAAGGAAAACCACAATGCCTCCACGAACTCTAAGCTAGCTTATGTTAAGTGTGAGATCTACTCTAGAATATTTTAGCTTTAAGCATGCATGTAGAAATCACTACTAATCTAGTTAAACTAAGCAAGGAAAGACAAAAAAGAAAACTAATCTAAACTTGCAAAGTAAAAACTGAAAGAAATGAAAGCAAGCCGCTTGGGTACAACTCCTTTGGGCTTGCGTTTACAGTGTTTTGGAGAGAAAAAAAAGAAGAGAAAATGTCACCACTTCAAGGAGTTGTTTTGAGGGTGTGTTGTGTATGAAATTGAGCAGCATGCCCTCTTGTCCTGGTAAGAAATTGCAAAAATCAGCAAGCTATTGCTTGCTGATTTGAGCTGCAACACACTCAACAAAGTTATGAAATTTATGTTTTTAGGCAAAAATTTTGTGCACATAAAAACCAAAAAAATGTAATGATTAAGTGACCAATCTAAGCATGTTATATACCCAAAACTGAATATGAACGAATGAGGAAGGAGGACAGAAAATGCTAGTGAAGTGTAAGCGAAGATGAGGGCAGATTCGTCCTTGAAGCTATCCCAACAACTTCATAGAGGTGATCTGCAAAACTTAAACCGAAAGTGAGATGGAACAACAGATAATATCCTGCATGCATAGACAGTACAACATAGTTTCTATTATATAAGCATGCACAAAATATATAGATGGGCAACTACACTATTGCCTCACCTAGCCTAGTAAACTAATTTACTTGAGCAACTATTGACCAAAACACATAAAGATTTAGAATGATATCACCTCACAATAAGTGGCACATCCAAACTAATCTTGAACGCCATAGTTTCCTCCAAAGCAGTTTCTGTTTTATTAAGTGGGAAAAGGTTGTAGCATCAATGCTGCTACAAGCTCTTCAAGAGCCAAGACCAGTGAAGCAATGTGAAAGTAATGAGAGAGAAAGAGAGGGATGGGAAGAATTCGGTAGCATAACAATTCTGTGAAGAATTATGTGAAATGAGGGAGTGAGAGGTCTCTTAAATATCCTTGAGGGACTAAGAGACCCCTCTTAGATCTTTGACAAGTGTCAAAGATCCAAAGGGAAAGACAACTCAAAGGTAAAACGAGCCAATGAGAGCTTGAACTTTTAGGATGAGGGGAAATGGCAAGTAAGGTAAGTGGAGAGTGATGTGGCCATTAGAAGGGAGGCGTATTGGTCATGAGGAAGGCCCAAGCTTTCCTTCAAGGCACATTCCAACTTAGTGTTTGATGTTTCCATCTAACAACGTGAGGTTTCCACTTCCCACGTGAATTACTAAGGGAAGGCGTGAGCTAAAAGGAGGAAAGCGTGGGGACGTGTGGGTAGAGTATGTTGAACACAATCCCCATTGGCACGTGAATGGGTAAGGAGAGGCCCCACGCCTCAATCAAAAGAGATCTTTCTAATTTTACGTGGGAGAAAGCGTGGATCAAAGAGAGGAAGGCATGAGTTAGAGAGGGACGCGTGAGTGTGAGGAGGAGTGTGTGGGAGGATGTGTTGGCCACACTCCAAAATGGTATGCGATTGGTGGAGGAAGGGATGGCGCATGAGGGAAGAAGGGTCCCACGACCCATTCAATGGTAAGTTTCCCACATTACGTGTGACATTTTCAAGCTTACGTGAGGGAAACGTGAGGTAAGGAGGAGGCAATGTGTGAGGGTGAGGTTTGAGTGGAAGAGTGTGTGGGACACACTCCCGATGGGTATGTGGATGGGAAAAAAGGAAGAGCATATGAGATGAGGAAGGGACCCTCACTCAATTAGTTAAATGATTTATTAAATGCTCACGTGGGAAGGGGGACGTGAACTCAAAGTGGGAATTAAATTGACATTTAATTAAAAGAGTGGGATAAGGGTAGGTAAAGGTTTAGAATGGGTTAGGGTAGTCTCTCTTAACACTATTTCACTTTTACTTCACCTTATTTGGTTAATTATTACAAAATTAACATTTTCCCATGTCCTGGGTTTGGCAATTAAAATCGTCGTTTTCCAAAAAAACTCCTAAGTGGACAAAAAACCTAGCAAAACTTGTCCGACTGAGTTGAAACTTGGTCCATGGGTTTACGAGGTCTCATTAGCTTTCTTTTGAGTACAAATACCCCTATCAAAAATCTCAAGACCTAAGTTTTACATTAATTACCCAGAATTAATTAATTAATTAATTTCGAACCTTAAAAAAAACCTGCCTATACTTGACGGAATTCCGCGAAATTTCGCGTGCTGTCTTACATGGTCATTTACATCATTCTTAAACACTAGCTACCTAGGAATGACTTCATTAGAACACCTTTCACCACTTTGGAGGATTTATTGGGTGGGAGTGCAAAACTCAAGGGAGATTAACCCGGCTGGTTAGGCCACATTAACCTCCTGAGGATAAAAAACACTTAGTGAAAGGAACTCTCCTAATAAAGAAACCCTAAGGCAACTGACCTAACCATGATCCATGTAGACCTATTACATTATAAACCTGCGCAGGGGTGCGGAAATCCTGCTTACAAAACTGTGTGCTGGAGCAAAAAATGCCCTGTAGAACCAAAAAGTCTTCGACATGTTTGCATCTAATGATGCATATCTTCATGGTACATGGATTTGACCCCCTAGTTGAAGAGGCGGTCAACAGGAGGTCTCATCATGAATCAACCTATTAGGTCCATGGGCATGTAGCGGTATGACACTACCATCTGGTCACCAAACCAGGGTAGTGGCTCTTGGTGGCATAGCCAAGAGAAAGGGGGTCTCATCACGAGCTAGCCTTCTCGTCTCTGTGAAATGCTTGTGGGTAATGCTGTCACCTCTGGTCACCAAGCCAGAACAGTGTCCCCCAACTCTTCCCTTTAAAAAAAAAGACCAAAAGCAATAAGACAAGAATAAAAGGCATTGAATGGGCTAGGAAACAATGGCATCCATGATAAGGTCCATCTCGCCCTCTACAAAAGCACCCACAGGCAAGACTTACATTTCCATGTTATCACTGCACCCTCTACCCAAACATTTCCCCTACACCACTTCACACACACTTACATGACCTAGATCATTTCTCACCTGGGAAACACCCCAAACTTAAGGAGGATTAGCCCAATAGGACATCCTTAGACCTTCTCCAAACCTGACTTGTTAAACTGAATAATGTCGTTGAGCATTTGTCTGGGTAAAGCGGGTTTTGATGCACATGTTTGGGTAATTTGATTATGAGATGTGATTGACATTAGTACGATCCCTGTGACTTATGAGCCCCTGGAGGGCGTACTTATTGTTGCTGCAGGACTTTGCCCGGTGGATAGGTACATATGGGGGAATGATTAGCTCAGACATCCATGGGGTTGAAAGCCCACAGATGGATGTTGTGACCCCAGCAGGGGGAGAGAGTCACCAGAGGCTTACACCAGGAAGAAAGAAGGACGTTGCACCAGGGACACTCCAACAAACCTACACCCAAGGGGGTCTTTCCTTTCCACCTAAACGTTGACCCTTGAGGGCACATGACGTCATCATTATGACCTTAACGACACCCAGAGTTAGGGTTTGCACTTATGAGGGAAGTTGTGTGCTAGTTGGCATGTGTGGCAGCATTCCGAGCCTTTGGACGCCAAATGTTCTGCACTTGAGGCCTAGCATTCAACCCTAGGGGCCTAACGTCACCCTAGAAGAGCATGACGTCAACCTTGAAGATGAAATTAGGGTTTAATTAATGTTATTTATGTAAAAACTGGATTTAAATGTAATTTGGCCATGTCGGCCTTTTTATGACCTAATTGTAATTAAAGGTCATTTATATTGTATAAATAACAAAGAAAACACTTATTTTTATCATCATTCACTCATCACACAAGTGTGTGGTCTGAAATTCGTCCCTCGGGGTTATTGGCTGAACTAATTGGTGCGCAACTTCTTGGAGAGGCAAATTTTGGTGTATCTTGGCTATTCTTCATTCTGGATGATCTTCAACTAGAGTTTGACTTGATTATTCTTGGTGAAGTACGTAAAAAATCTGCAATTTGTTTATGTTAAATGCTTGTGGTGAATTTTACTTTGTTCATGTTAAAGATTATGAAATTGCTTGCTCAAAACGCTAGGAGAAAAACACAAGTTATTATTTTTTTCTCTATAATCTTCCACTTGTTTGAATTTCTCAAAATGCATCTTGTTTAGAAGTAGCTACTAGGGCCCTAAACGCTAGCACTCTAGTAGCCCTACTATAATTGCCTATTGCATATATCATCTCAAAAATTGTCTAAAGAAAGAGAAATCGCTAGGGCCTAAGTCTCCTTACTTTCTAGCCAATTTCTTCTTCTAGGACTTGGACACTTGAGGCCTTGGGTTACCAACACCTTTCCCATCCATTCCATATCCTTGGACTAAGTACCATCATTGTTATTTTCCTCTAAGATTTGTTGATGTTGTTGTTGACTCCACTCCATATACCCTAAATGGCACTAGTCTACTCACCTTAGCGATTGATTTGATCAAACAACTCTCAAACAACCTTCCTTGAAACCTTTACTAACCTTTATTAATATTAAACTAGACTAACTCCCTAACTAACTTCTTGTTGTTGCATAAGATTGCTATAGCCATCTTAAAAAGTGACATTAAAAGCTGATTAGACATTGCCTCCCCGGATGGGGTGCCAGTGCGGGACAAATGTCACCAGGAGAGGACACGAGGCAGCCAACATGGTGATGGCCATGTGACCGGAGTGTGTCACACCCTCCCGCCACCCTCATGCATTTAAGCCAAACTTGCGCTAGCCAAGGCGCCATTACTCTCAGTGCGCCTGGCATAAGCTTTTTGTCCTGTCGATGGCTCAGAGCCATCAACCAGACTTTACTCAGCTCATGCGCGCTTGCCTCTTTCAGCAGTCTCGACACCATGATTTCCACCAGGTGCATTCGCAATTGTTCTCTTCCATGGCCGAGACCTCCTGCGATTTGCACTCCTCCCAGCTGCTCCTTCGCTACCTATGCTTCCTTATAGCGCTTGCAAATCCCCTCAATGCCTCAGGCATGCCGAGACAAAGGGGGGAATCCAAACGCGGCTTGGCCTGGCAGCCCAGGCGGCCACGCGTGGTTCTCTGGCCCCCGTGTGCACCATCTCCCAGCTCGTCACCTTCTTCACCTTCCTCGCCCTCTTCTCAGTCGCAGTCTGGCCAAAGCCTCAGCAACCTCCCGTCCCTCTCCTCACCCTTCTCAAGCCGGCTGGAGTGGTTTGTCATCTCAGGAAATTCCCTGGATTTCAACCCAGGACCCTTATCCGATTTGGCTTCCACCTCACTACCACTTCCTGCAGTCCCACCCAACTCATCGGTGAGCGCACCAGTCCAGCCAGGGACCACGACCAGCCAACCTTACCTTGGACGGCAACCAGAAAGCCTTGGGCCTCAACCAGAGCCTCACTCCTTCGCAGACTCAGTACCAGGCTCACAATTGCAAGACAGCCTTGCAATTCTGCAAGGTCTGGTCTTTGAATTACGGCAAGGCCTGGACAACCTGCAGTTTCGGATGGAGATCCTGGACGAGAAGACTTCAATGCTCCTGCAATTGCTCTCAACTCTGCAGGGGGCATGCCACTAACCAGCAGGCGACGGCGATGCCACAAGGGGTGGAGACAAAGACGACACAGGGACTGGAGGCGAAGACGACACAGGGGTGGGAGAGGGTGACGACACAGGCGCAGCCATGCACGAGCCCATGGAGGAGGGAGGGACACTGGTCAAGGAGGAAGCAGCACCAACCGCGGACCCAAAGACCAACGCCACCTCCCTGGACGCGTTGCCACGCTACAAGCCCACCACATGACCTGCACAAGTGTCTTCGTGTCTGCTTAGAAGGGTGTCTGAATTTCCTTTTGCCTCATAGGGTCTATGGTCATCTTTTGTATGTTGTTTTTATGTCAGGGTTAGTTGACAGGCCGATTCGGTTACCCACAGGGAACTGGAATTTTTATGTTTAAGTCTAGAAATTTTAAGACTGGCACCTTAAGACAAAGGGCTTTATTTTGACCGGCTCGCTGAACTGGTTTCCCTCCAGGGCAATTCAATTCTTACAGCCTGGAACACATGGGGATACTGTAATTTTTTCTTTTTGAAGGCTTCTTATACAAATCTTACTTACAAAAAAAAAAAAAAGCTGATTAGACATTGCCAACTTTGCTTTTGACAAGTTGTTATCATTCTGTCAAATTAGAGCTACATTCTCTTGTCATTTGCAAGCATTTTTGAAGCATAATTATTGTGGTTGTTACAAAACATTCATTGTTGTTATAGATAATTACTTTGCTGCAGTATTATATCAGCTTGCTTATTTTTTAAAGGTTAATGGTTTTATGAAGCACTAACATCATATGGTACCTTGAATTTGCATGCTTTTTCTATTGTTTTCTTGTTCTGGACAGGCACACCTCATTTATCTTTTGCTTCATCTCTATAAGACACAAGGAACCTTTAAAATTTGAGTGACCTGTGAGAGGGGGGGAGAACTTTCTTGTACTTTTGCCCTAGCCTTCTCAAACCCTCAGGTCACTGGGGACGTCTCCCCTGGGGTACATTGATATACTCCTAAATAGAAAGGGGTTTCCTATTAAGGTGACAGTGATAGGTCACTCCCTGTTACGCAAATCTTGCTTCCACTTGCTTAGGGCTTTGGGCAAGTACAGATTGTACGATAACATTTTGGTGCTGTTGCAGGGGAACACTGAGTCAATATTCCTCAAATGACACTTTTTCGGTAAGCCTTTCCCTCAAAAGCCTTTATCTTACAAAGCTTACCTAGTGACTCCACTAAGGGCTATCCCCTCATCCCTTTGATAGTTTCAAGAAAATTATCTGGCGACTCCAATGCGTTCAGGGAGGTATACTAATCCTCCCAAGTCTTACAGAAGAAAACGTCCACGAGACTCTCCTATAGTAAAATCATTGTTTGGAGGCAATCTTCCTTTAAACACAATGTCTAACGCTCAAACCCATACCCTTAATCCAAATCAAGCTAATAACCAGAGACAATGGTCATCCAAGCTTTTTAAACTGTTAGACATGACAAACATTCCAAGATACCCTAGGTAAATGCCCCCTAGGTATGAGAAGTGGATACCTAAATTCACTCGTAATGATGTAGTCAGTGCTGAGGATCATATGAGCAACTTCTGGGCCTTCTTTCAACTTCATCCTATCAATGATGATGTTGAAGATTTAGCTATGAAATTGTTCTCTGCTACCCTCTATGATGGCGCTAGACGATGGTACAACGGTCTCCCTGATGCTAGTATTACAACCACGGACAAGTTGGAGGAAGTGTTCCTCAAACGATGGACTGTCAAGGAAGACCCCAACATGCTACTAATAAGGTTGAATAACATCACAAAACCTGAGAATGAAACTGTTAGGGAATTTCATGATAAATTTGAAAGGTTGGTACAAAAGATCACGGCGAGCTATCACCCTTCAGACAATTTCCTTCTCTTTCTTTACACTAAAGCCTTTACAGGACAAATAGGCTTTCTCCTCAGAGACAAAGCCCCTAAGACAATCCAAGAAGCCCAAGAGATGGCTACAAAGATTGAAGACAATCTATCATCATCCAAAGTTGAACCTTTCTCCGCCCCAAGAGTCAAAATAGATGCTAAACCCAAATTAGTCCATAATGTTGAATCTACCTCAGATATTGGCACTAGCTTGGCAAAGCTACAATTGACTATAGATGGCATGGTAAAAACCCAAGAATTAATGATGAATAGGATTGTCAACTTGGAAAGAGCTCAATAACAAGCTCCTAGGGCACCTTACAAAGGGCAATTCCAGAGGGGAACTCAAGTCTTCAAACCAAAGAATGATCAAAAAATCCCTAATACTTTAGCTCCCACAAACATGGTAGAAGAAAACCCTTGGTGCTTACAATGTAGAGAGTCACATTGGAAGCATGAATGTCCCCTGAACAATGGTGAACATGACCAAGTGAATATTATTGATCATACCATTGAGGGCCCACAATGTTGCCTTAATGTTACACTTGAAGAACATCAAGAAGGCATAAAGAAAGCAACCAGGAAGGCTAGAATGGAGGTGATAAATAATCTTGATCAAGAGTCGAGAGAAAAGTTGAAAAAAAAAAATTCCAAGTGTATACTAGGCAAAAACGAATGAACCAACCTCTCTCTACTGGACCTATAACTTCACAATCGAGACCTCCGCCTATGAACATACTTCTTCCTAAAAATCCTCCCAAAACTGACAAGGTTGATTTGAATTTTGACTTTGAAGGTGCATTGGCCAAAATGCACGTGACCATTCCACTAAAGGAAGTTATCAAGGTTCCACCTGTGAAAGAAAGATTTGAAAAAAATTTAAAAATATCAGATGAGCGAATGGACCCTCCCATTATGTTACAAGCAGGCCATTTTAGGGTTCAGTATGATCGACACCCCCCTTTCTTCATGACACTATTAGTGAATAACAAATGCCTTAACAACTGTATGCTTGACTCAGGAGCATGTGCTAGCATGATGTCTTTGAGAGTCATGGAGAAGCTAGGCCTGAAGGCCACACGGCCTTATTGGAATGTCTGTGGTTTTGAACAATGTTGTATATATCGTGTTGGGGAAAGTGTCGGCGGGGGTCTGGAATGTAACTTCTCAGCGACATCGGCGGAAAATGTCGGAAAATGTCGCAAGACCTCAAAAAAAATACAAAAACACTCATTTTTTTCAATTTTTTAAACTTATAAAGCAACAACATCAAATAAACACTTTGTTACATAAATATGAAAATACAACCAATAAATAAGATGCGTAAGATGTCAAGTGGTCACATATCATTACTAAACTGAAAATTCTTAAACATGTTCCTGATAGGATGATAGTAGATACAAAATCACATCAAATGATCAAAATAAATGTATCTCATGAGATGAATCATCATGAGGCATCTAGATACTAAATAGTACATGATAAAATGAAAATGATAGATCATAGGAATCCAAAATTCAAATC
>JASDQU010095267.1:0-16414 GCA_032191745.1 Picea mariana | reverse complement strand
AGATACTAACTGACTTACCACAGTATTGAAGGTGTTCAAATGCTCTGCCATCGAGTCTCTATCTCTCATCCTCAGGTTATACAACTTCTTTCTTAGAAATAGTTTATTTACCAATGACTTAGACTGATACAACTTCCCCAAATTTTCCCATAAATCCTTGGTTGTAGCTTCCTCTGACACATTTAGTAATACTCAATCAGAGAGACAGAGTCAGATTGTGCTCTTTGCCTCCCGATCCAACTTTTTCCAGTCATCTGCACAAGTTCCTGTAGGTGCAGTATCTAGATCTACCGCAATCCACTGATCTCTGTCCACCAACATATCTTCCATCTTGAGCTTCCACATCTCAAAACTTTTCCCATTAAACTTCTCGATCTCCATCCTCGAATTGCTTTCCATTTCTTTTCACCTGAAAAAACAATACTGTAGATCTCCCACTGTAACTAGGCTTATCACAGTCCTGAGCCAAATGCTTGATCACAAAGGTGTTCCTCTAAATCTAATAAATCTATGATACCAAATGTAAATTATAACCTTGTACAATATCTACTGCAAACATTTATTCAAAAAAAGAATAGAAAATATACAATGGAAAATACAAACATTACACAGAGATTTTTCCCCTGGAAACCCAAACCAGGAAAACTAGCATATTMTATATTCATTCATTGTGTTACAATGATTACCATACAAAATACATATAGGATCCAACGACATCCAAAACCCTAACCCAATGACCTGAATTAGTCCAAAACCCTAATTCATTAACCAAAAATAGAAAACCATCGGCAAASAAACCATGTGTAGAAAAACCACCTAAATATAATGCGGTCCCGATGGAGAATTTTTTTTTTCATTGTATCTCTGGATTGTTAACTATATAATCTTGTGACCCCATGTATGCAAAGAAAACAACAAGTGGAAGAATGTTGGGTATGTGTTATATTATTTGCATGACCAACTCCATGTGTTACATTGTACTGGGTGCAGTGGGGTGGAGCCCCCAAAAATAAAATTGGGCGGTTTTTACGTCTATTTTTAGCATTTTTTAGAACACAACTTTCATGTTTTCCAATTTTGTGGTGCATGGGATGATTTGTGGCTTAGCCCATGGTTTACTAATTTTGGTTAAGGAATTAAGGTTGTAGTCTAATCTGGGTCAATGGTTTAGGGGTTTTGAATATCACGGGATCATATATATATTATATTGTAAACAATAAAGTTGAAAGATAATGAATAAGAATTTTAGAGGTGCGGCTCTAAATAGTTTGTTGGTTTTCCTAGTTTGGGTTTCCAGTGTAAATCTCTTTTGTATATATGTGATTGCAATTGTGTTATTTTTTGTTTTTAAGAATCTGTATGTGCATAGCATAACTGTAAAAGGTTTAAAACTTACACAGATATGGATCGAGACAAAGCTTATCATGGTTATGTAGTCTTCCTCCTCTAGCCAGATATGATTGAATTTTAGAGGAATCGAGGGCTTACGCTCTTTAGGCTCTATTTTCATAAAGATGTGAAATTGATCAGAGTGATCCCCTAATCCCACCCACAACTTCAAGGACCAAGAACCTTCGACCATGGTATCGGAGATGAAAAACATACCAAGGCATTTGGAAATCCCTTCATCACCTTTCTTTCCATTTCTCCATGTTGAAATGATTTTTGGTGGTTCTAGTTACACTAGGTGAGATGCTTCAAAGAGATGAGTGAAGAACCCTTCTAAAGGTTCTCTATGAGGGTGTATACCCCAAACTTCATAAAGGGACAATGTAAACTTTATATCACCCCCGAGGATGATATTAATACTATATAAAGACTGAAACAAAGAGAAACATTCTCAAAAGGGTTTACTGTCAGTATAAGGGACGAAGAGATTAATTACTCGAAATGATGAGGAAAATTTTGGAACTTCCAATTCGACCATGATGCTAAAGGTCAGAAGAGAGAAAGATAGAGCTTTGAGATGAGGGTTCAGGGTCATCAAGAGTCCACCTAAAAGACTTTCATAATCTAGAGAGAAAAATGACCAATTCTTTAGTAAAGGAGATAAGGCTTCCTCAACCTTCGAGCCAACACATATTGTTTCCTGGAACAAAATTACATCTCGATCATAAACCTTTAATAGGCTTGAGGGATAAAAATTTAGTGGCATCCCGACCCCTTTGGATGTTTAGAGACATGCAGATCATGGCTTAACCCCTTAATGAAATTTTCCTGCTCTAAAGGCCCGAATAATAGTGGGTTTCTTGTGACTTCAGATGTATTTTTTTCCTTGTAATTGAGTCATAGAAAGGTGGGATTTCCTGCCCACTTAAGATCTTAAACAACACTCCAAATTTAAACCACCAATAATAGGCCCATCATCAAGAGGTTTATGTCCGGGTCAAATAAGATAGCTTGAAGAATGAGGGAAATTGTCTTGTGTTTTCTACCCAGAAGCTTTTGATTCAATTGGATGTTCCTACAAAACCTCCTTTTTACGCTTAACCACTTAAGATCTTAAAAAACACTCCAAAGTTAAACTACCAATAATAGGCCCATCATCAAGAGGTTTATGCCAGGTTCGAAGAAGATAGCTCGAAGAACGAGGGAAATTGTCTTGATTTTTCTACCCATAACCTTTTGATTCAATGGGATGTTCTAACAAAAACTCCTTTTTACCCTTATCCATACTGGATTGAGGTGACGAGGACTTGGGGTCAAGGGGGCTTGATGACAGAATCTCTCCATGCAAGAGGTGTAATTCTGACACCAACACCTTAGACTCAAGGCTGGAAGGGACTAATGATGTCATATTAGGAGTGGGATTGGTGCTTCTGCATGTGAATATCCATTCAAAGAAGAAAAAACAACAAAGGGGAAGAGGGTCTTACCCATAGGAGATTTTAGAGAGATAACCATATGTTGCCTTGAGGGATAGAAATTTAGGGGCACCCCTCACCCAGGAACATTTAAAGACATGTAGATCATGCCTTAACCCCTGGATAGGCTTTCGTTCTCTGAGGGCCCAAATAATAACCTGAATAATAGTGGCTTTCTTTCCACTTCAAATGTCTTTTTTAACTTATAATTGGGTCATCAAAAGGTGGTATTTCCTGCCCACTTGAGATCTTAGAGAACAGTCCAAAGGTAAACCATGAGCAATAGCCCCATCATCATAAGGTTTATGTTGGGGTTGAAGAAGGTAGCTCGAAGAATGAGGGAAATTGTCTTGACTTTTCTATCAAGAAGCTTATGATTTAATGGGATGTCCCGACAAAACCTCCTTTTTACCCTTACCCATACTGGGGCGAGGTGACGAGGTCTTGGGTTCAAGGGGGGTTGCTTACGGAATCTCTCCATGCAAGGGGCGGGATTTTGACATCGACGCCTCAGAATTAAGGCTGGAAGGGACCAACGATGTCTTATTATGAAGCAATGGGAGGGATGGCATACCAAACGCAAGAGTTGGAGCTTCTGCATGCAAATATCCATTCAAAAAAGAAAAAACAACAGAGGGGGAGAGGGTCTTACCCAGAGGAGATTATAGAGAGATAATTGTGTGTTGCCTTGATTCCACCTCCACCTCCAACTTGTCCCACTCCTTCTTCACTTGTCGAGCCAAAGGGACGTCCTTCGTGGGTAGTTTCTCCTCTTCTCAAGCCTCTTACTTCACCATCTTAGGTTTCCATACTTTTTTGAACGACATCCTCAACCTTGAAGGGTGAAGAGTTAGGGAAATGGTCTTGAGTATGCCCAATCATATGGCATCCATAACATCTGAAGGGTAAATGCCAATAGTGGATGCATTGTACCCATGTTGAGCCCCTAACAACCAATTCGATTTCTTCCAACATACCCATTTTCAAATCGATTTCTACCTGCAACCATGCCCATCTACGGTCAGGCTAGGTATTCCAATCTTTTTACAGGCGGATGAATTTGCCAACCTTGTTGCCATTAAAATCCAAAAACCTTCATGCCAGAACAACATAGGAAACCTGAGAAGAATAACCCATACCGCCATGGAGTAAATTAGCTTGCGCCTAGGATCGAAATGGAAACCCCACTCTTTAAGAGTTAAACCAAAGGGACCCCAACTCTAGCCCTGTTTTAGGATCAAAATCATTATTGAGTGCAATCTATGTCATGTAAATTTCTCAACGATTTAATGTCAACCAGGAGCTCATAAGCTTAGAGGCACAACACAATATGTGTGAGAATTTGAAGTTGTCTATCCTAAACTACTAAAGCAAAGAACATAAAGATAAAATAACATGAATCTACAAATGAAAATTTTTACCTACTATATACAACACATAGGTGTACTGGCATCAGTGCATGGGGGCCCTTCCATCCTTCAGTAAGTACACCATAATCTTAACACAAGATAGTGATCAAAATGGAAGCATGTCTTGCATTCAAAAGAATATGATTACATCTTCATTCCAATATAGGATCTCCTCTCTACTAACCTCAAGAACCAACCTATCAATTCAAAACATGAGCATTTCCCAAACTTCACACATATCCTTTTGAAAGGAGAAGGCTCTCCTATTTATACAAGAACATAAGAAGCTACCCCATTAATGGAGATCCACTATTCTCTCCCTAGATCCATAAAAATTTCATATAGTTACAACCAAATAGCTAATGATGAGACACATATCCTCTTTGACCTTTATCCAAATCTCCTTCCATATCTTGAAGGGAATTCGAATTTGAGTATTCGAGGCCACATAAGAGTGTCTTGGAAGCTTCCAAATCACCTACACATGTCACCAAACTTATTCTAATTATTAGGTATAAGTATAAGTATATTATTTTCTAAAGTTTAACCACAAATCCACTTAAAAATGTTAAGAATTATTAAACTTTGGAAAAGCATAGTTATAACCCAATGATGAGATAAATGTAATGATGTGGAGGTGGAATGAAGGTGACATGAAGGTAATATGGAAGTAATGTGAAGGTATTGGTGAATAATGGAGTGAGAATAGGGACTATTTTGAGGCCCAACATACCCCCAAACTGAAGGTATTGCATGTCCTCATGCAATCTATTACATTACTTTTTGATACTTGAGCTTTGGCTTAAAGTCTGCATGATATCATTTACTTAACTTTTGCAAAGTGTTTTTGATGAAATGCAACTTGGTTGGTTCTTGTGTTTCAACCATATTTTGTTTGTTGCATTCAATTTTAATGTATGATCTTTGCATACTGATAATGTGATTTTTATTGCAGAATATTTTTGTTGGAATGCATCATGGTTGGTTCTTGTGTGACAACCATGATTGTGTTGGCATCCAATTATCTTTTAAGTATTTTTTTTTTTTTGAAAAGCCATTTATATGCTCATGATGATGTAATAGTAAATATATTTTGAAAGTATGTGGGTTTTGAATATGATATGAATGTTTTGAATGTTATATGAATGTGAATGTATTTCCCCCCCTCAACTGATGGTTTTGGCAATTTCACAAAATGACGAAAGGAAGTGAAGTTTTTCCAAAAAATATCATTCTAACTTTTTCAAGGAATTAAATGGTTAAAAGTTAGAAAATATCATACCTTAACTTACCCTTTCAAAAATGGATGAGAGTTGTGCATGTGTGGCTGCAACATTCTAATCATAGTCGTCTTCACTTGACTGTGAGAATGATGGATGAAGTCGAAAAAAAAATGAACCTTTTATTGTTACTGCATCTGCAGCTAAATCTGTTGTTGGATCTTCTGTTGAATGTTCAGAATTTGCTGCTAAATGTGGCTGAAAATGTATAAGGCTTGGAAGGTATAAAAAATTCATAATTTACACTTTCCCCCCTAGCCTTCTTTAATGACTTGTCCTCAAGTCATTTACATAAAAAAAACTGAAAAGTAATTCTGCATCCTCCGTTACAAAATGATTGGTCTTCAAGTCTTCAACGCTCATTGGCACAATTCTTGTCATGTGAATAAATATTTCAGTGTCAAACATAACAAGAAATTGTTAACTCAGTGGCCATTGATGGATGCCACTAGTCAACACGAGAGATCCCATCTTTAATGAGGATGAGACTCAAGATGCCCCGAACACATCTTGCTAAGTATGAATGAATTTGTTGCTGTCGAATACTTAGAAGATCTGATAAACAAGGGACATTGATGTATTCCCTTTGTTTATTGGCATGATAGCTTTCCCTTAAGGCATGCAAGATTCAAGGTGTTTTTAGAAAAATATTTAGACTCAAGGACTATGGACACAATAGTATACGGAAGCAAGGTTCTATTTGCAAGTGTAGGAGAAAGGAAACTGATAATGAATAGGTAAAGTGGAGCAAACAACTTGTAGATGACCGTGGTTGGTTTTATTGGTGGGTTAGGATTGAAGAAAAATGTAATGAAGTGTATGTGGTAATGGAAAATGGATAATGACTCTTAATGGGAAAATAAATGAACTATGGCTTCAATTTCTTAAATATAGCAAATCTGCTCTTTAATTTTGGACTTTTTGCGAAAATAGCTAAGTTTGACCAGCATTGACCAGCTACTTGTAGACGTGGAATTCAAGGGTGGATAGGTATTTCACCATCCTTATACATTTAGGAACAAACCCCATATCTTTGAATTTTGCTAACCTATCATGCAACATGTCAAACCATTAAGCTATTACAGGAAGTTGCAAGAACTTGTAATTTTCTGGAAATTTTGGCTATAATCATGGACTAGTTCTTTGGAGTTTCTCATGAAATTTGTCTTTGGAAGACCAATTGTCGTCACAATGTAATCTCCTTACTGATCACTTGATCAACCTATAACTTGCAAAAAAAACTTGGCAGAAAGAAAACATAAGTGTGTTCAAGAAGAAATGGCCATTTCCTTCATGATTCTTATGCAAAAATTTCGTACTAGATAAAATAGATTAAGAAAAATCAAAGTGTTGAAATTAACCCAATTCATGATATTAGTATCAATCCATTCTTAAAAACAACCGTGAAAAGTAATACTCCCTGTTTGTGTTAGATAACTCCTGAAATGTGCTTGGCGAAAAGATTGGCATTAGAAAGATTTTCTTTAGGGCTTCATCCTCTAGCTTGTATTTTTCCGCAACTTTAACCAGTGCAATCATTTTCTAGAGCAGGGCTATAGTTTTTTTTCACTTTTGCTTGTCTATTTGCATTCATTTCATCCCATGTCAGAGCCTCCTACCAAATCGAATTCTATCAAGGAAGTCTTCCAAATTCCTGAGAGAAAATTGTTGAGATTGGCCCTAATTTTCTTTTGATCTTGCTGAGAAATAGAAAATCAGCCACAACACCAGAAAGAAAGCCTCCAGAAAAGATACTATAAGCATTTCCAAGGAATGACCAACAGCTTGCTGAAGCATCCATTTGAAGTTGTGGCCACATATAACAGATTCAATTACTTTAATTGTGGCTGCTTGAAATGGCATTCTTTTTACAAGACTCCATCCACTGTAAAAAATTTCAGCACCCCTATATTGGCTCTCCATAATGGCTACGCAGCAAGCAGTAATATAGATGCTGTAAGCAAGCCCATCAAACAAGTAATCCAAGGTAACAAATGTACCTATCCTTGATGACATACCCATATTGGTGGCATACTCGTCTTTCTAAGCAGCTCAAAATGTAAATGACATGATTGACAACCGCAAGACCAACCTCTCCATTTGTTCCAACTCCAACACTTTCCGAAGAGCGATTTCATATACCAGTTTAACAAATGAAGATCTCTGGTCTACAAAAATATGATCGACTATGTAAATAGAATCTTGTTGATGGGCGAAATTGACCGCTCGTCAACTAGAGGAGTGAATCCAGTCTAAGGTTGTCTAATTAACCCAAGCCGTTTGGATTAATTCACTCAGACAGGTTTTGCGGCTCCGTTGGCCGATCTAAGTCCTAAAGAAAGTGAAAAATAACTAAAGGAGAAATAATAACCTAACAAATAACAATCACTAAAATCTATTAGTACATTTAAATATATATATGTACAATTTGTTTAACTAAAATTATAATCAATAACTTTATATACAATCTGTACAAAACACGATTTTTAATCTAAACTCGTAAAAAATCGAATGTAGGTTGATTACTTTTAGCAATAATAATAAAGCAAGTGAAAACACTATCTAATTTTTTGGGTTTGTTTTCTTAGATATATACACTCATGAAATCAAACATTAAACTGCCTAATTGAACAGAAAAAAATATATAGTAGAAAATGTTTTATAAATAGAAAACTTCTATATTTAGCAAGCTAACGAAATCAAATAATAGGCTAACCTGTTATTTTCATCCAATGTATGTTCAGTATTGAATTTCCAGCCACCTTCATCTGAGAAGTAAACCTGCAACAGATCATTGAAATTGCTTCGAATAAATGCGAAACAACAATGTTGGAGATTGAATTATAGTAACAGAACATAAAAGGAACACAATTATAGTGATCTAATGATTTACAAGTAATTACGAAGAGATAAATCTTCCTGTAAGAACTTGCATGTAAATATTTAACTGAAATTAGAGATAAATCTTCTAACTTAAATTGGATAGATCGTTACTATATATATATATCGTATATGAGACATAAGATATGGGCAGCATATAAAATGAATTATGTCAAATGATAATAAATCATGACGTCGAAAGTAATCACCATCTATTATCAAATTAACATAGACATAACCTGAATCAAAATATTATACAGAAAAGCTAAAGCTGTAACGATGTTTCATTCAAGTCTGCAATAAAAACGCCCATACTCTTGCCCCAGGCTGATATGATCAATTGTTTACAAAATGATAAGTTTATATAGGTTTCAGGAAACATAATTGTTTCCTGTTGATAAGATCAAATTTGTTTCAAAAATATGGGGGATGCAACCACCCTGATTTCACTGAATATGAAAAACTACCAACAGTCTAATCTATTTACTCAAAATATATAGTTGATATGGCTGGGAGATCTCAAAAAAGTGCCTCATATCTCCTTGGAAATCGTGAGCTCCTTAATCATCCTGAAAACAAATGAAAATGAGAAGATTTCAGATATGTTTTCAATTATCAAAACAATCAATTCGAATTTTTCTTAACTGCATACAAAATCTTGCGATTCTGTAGCTAGTTATAATAGCAAATGCAATCTTATTTTATTGAATAAGCAAAACAGAATAGTCTTAATAAGAAAAAATAGTTTATTCAATCAAATCTAATATCCTAACTTAAGAATGACACAATCATGTTATTAAATAAAAAAATTCATACCTCTGATCATGAAATCAAATCAAATCATGATGGTTGTAGCTACTTCTACGTTTTTTTTAAATATCATATGTCCTGTAGATGTATAACTTGCTGATAGACTGGTTGAATATCCTTCGGATTGATCAAGGGTTCATAGTAGGAGGCTGAGACACATGGTTGGACGGGTGAGAGGGATGATGTGGGATGCTAAGTCACAGGCCTGGAGAGGTAACAAACGTTTCAACACTTGCAAACAGACCAAAACGCTCTCCTCAGCCACAAAGAAAATCTGAGATTTGACCTCTAAAGGACAAGCTATATCTCTGGAACGATCCAATTTCTGGGGAAACTTCCCACGATGAAGGTAAAAGGGCTCATTTTGGTTCTGGATTTTCAAGGGATTGATCTAATTCAAAACCATTTTCTTAGAATAGCTCTCGCAAAAACGTGTCTCTGGCAGGCAATTATGGGGTTAACTTAGGAACTCTTCAGTTACTTCCAATTGTACATCACCAATTTTTTCCCTACAACCATCAACGGTTAAGGAAAACTCTTGGGTGACCTGAAGATTAAAACCCTTAAACTTTTCGATGAAAATATGCCAACCATTCCTTTCCAAAGCTTCCCTAGCATTATCATATGAGAGAAGGGTTTGGACGTCGTTCGGTTCGACCCTTACCACTAGAGCCATGCTGAACGGATGGGTGATCAACACATAATACACAGGTAGGGTTTACAAAAATGCAACAGAGCCATAACCCTGAGCCTTATCAATACAAGCTGTGATGATTCAAACGGTGGGCAAAGTATTCAATCAAAATGCGTGTGAAGAGTTTGTGGAACCCGAGACCATGCTAAGGTGTAATGAGAATCCTACATGTCGTATGCTAACTTGGTATGCTAGGACCAAAGTACTATGAAAAAATAAGTGCAAGCATCATATTTTGATTGCAAAGTTGGGTAAGTTGGCAGCATCGAATAGCTAAATGTTTCATGAAAGAAATATGATTTAAAATCAAACTAAAATCAATGAAAATCGAAATGGTGAGGGTATTTTGTTTATGCAACCAATGCTTTCTCTTAGGCATACTTAGAACCAAAAGGATCACAAACAAGGAGAGAAACATGCTCATAGAAAAAAGTCACAATTCTATAATAAATCATAAGAGCAATTTGTCTTTAAAAACATAATGGCAATCCCGGTCACAAGTTTTCATGCTTATAGTCATGAAAACAAAGTTTTAAAAGACAATAGGGAGAATCGATGATTTGCAACTGTAATCTTCATTACCCTTCATGAAGGGTAATGAAATTTCATGACCCTGTGTAGGCAACTATGTAGATTAAAAAATAACAATTGTAATATTGCTGCCAACAATGGCGACACGCTGGGAGAAATAGTTATCTTTGTAATACGAATGAATTCAGGTTAGAGAAATTTGAAAGACTTCAAATCAAAGAAAAACTACAAGTTTATTTGAACATCTTTAAAAAAAAACAAGACACAGCCTAGTTTCAGATACCTTTCGTTTAAAAGAATGAAACCTGGTGACAAACTTTTGAAAAGAAAGACACGACATTTAAGTTAATGTCTCTGATACTGTTGACAGGGCCACTGCTGCCAACATGCATTCATAGCCTTGGCAGGGATGTCTATTAACCCACTCTGACGTCTGTATCCTATCCAAGAAATTTCAAATGAGAATGAAGGATGCTTATGGCCAACACAAAGTTCATACCTGAGAATTTTCTTTTACCTGACATTGTTTTGCTGCCAGCAGGCCTGTTCAGTACCTCGACGAAGTTATCTTGGCATCATGCATGCATTTACCCACTGCCAGTAGACCTGTTCAGTGTCCCGGCAGGTTTACAAGCACTTCCCATAGCTCTCTAAGAATTTATTCACATTTTGATATAGTTTTAAAGATATTCAATAGAGCGGGGTGACACTGAAAATTCTAGTTTCTTAACACAACTTAATATTTCCACAGGCCTTTAAATTTTCTAGCAAACCTTCATCAAGATCTGAAAAATAGTTCAATAATAGAACCAATCTTCAAGGACGGGGAGACGTCATTGAGTTTCTTTCTTAAAGAGCAGGGACATTGTAAAGAGACCTTTGAAAGATATTCGTGAATACTTCCAAGTGCAGATTGAAACCGAGGAATCGACTTTCAGACAAAAGGCACCTTCAACCAGCCTACAATTTCAGGGAAGGACAACAATAAATGTTTCGACAACCTTTGACAACTATTTTTGAGATGAAGCATTCTGTTTCTCTTTGTCTGAGATAGACTGTAATACAAGGATGTTCAACTCAAAAGGACCGATGAACTAAAATGAAAACAAAACAAAATAGCAAAGAAAAATTGGAAAGCAAAGAAATCCGAAAAAAAAAAAAAAATATGTACAGAAGGTGTATCTGAAAACATTATGCAAAAAGCCCTTGGGAGACTGAAAGAAAATAGAAAAATCTTGTTTGATGTGAAAGCAGTCCTACTCGTGGTACCTTGGGTCAGCGTTGAATTTATGATTCAGATCTCTTTATTCTCCAATTAAGATTTTCATGACGATACTGCGTTTTCTGAAAATAAATATTCAACGAAAAGCAAAGAGAAAAGGATCAAGCGGACTTCCCTGACAACAGTCGTATTATGGTTCTCATGGTGCGCCCACTTGCGTTCATGACTGCATTATTACAAAGAGAAATAGTGAGGAATAAAACTGAAAGAAACCTATTCCTAACCCTACCCTAACTACTAAACAAATCAGAATACTACGTGAAGTCATGCTTCCAATGTAGCCATCGGAGTAACTCGAATCCTGCAATGGAAACAAAATCAAACATTACTCATAAGAATGTCAATATATCAAAAAATGACAGAAACATATCACACTTACCTTCATAATCATCATCTAAAAACAAAGTAAGCATGATCTCACCATTCCCTTGAATATTCTTATTGTATGAATCCTCCAACCATTGTGCAATCTTGTCGTGATAAGGGTCATAATGGCATGGGTGAGTGTAAGTAAGTTTACAAAAATTGTCAAGATTATGAGGAAATGAAATAACCATCAGCCAAGGTTGAAATACCCCATCCTCCTGACAATTCTCTAAGTGTTCATTAATTTCTTCACATGGAAGATCTAAAAGAAATATGTCATGCCTACTTCCAAGATACTTAGGTAAAAAGAAAGCAAGCATAACTTTATCTTTATTATGAAATTTTTTTATATATGAATATTCAAGCCATCCTAAGATCCCGTCACAAAAATGAGGATTCAAACCATGACTTTGATGAAACAAATATATCGATGGGAAAATCATCATAAGAGGATTTTTGACGTCAGTCAGATCATTGGTTTGAATGCTTCCTTTGATGAGATTGATCATTTCAAAATGTGAAGTATAAACATTACAATTCGAGCTGATCAAAGAGAGAATATGCAACATAGAATGCTTGATCTCCATAAGATATAGTGCATTTTCTTTTTCAACAATACACTGTGTAAAATCATCTCGCAACACGTCCTTTTCCCATATGAGTGATGAAAGTGAACAAGCATCAAATCCAACTTTATCAATGTTAGGTTTGGAATTGATTTCACCAAAAATTAGCATATTGAAAGGATATGATTGTGGCAGAAAAGAGTAGAATGTTATAGGTAAGATGTCAAGTCCAACAGAGTCTAGGAAGAGATCAGGATATAAAAAATAAAAGGAATAAAAAATAAGTGCATGAAAAGAATCTCTTGAACTACGATAATTAATAATGGTATTCTCAAGACATTTCTCTTTACTTTCTTTAAAATTCTTACTCTGTTTTGGTGACAAATTCCTCAACATAATATGATCATCTGGATTTGCCTTCTGTGTGATAGATAATTCAAAATTTATGTGACAAACGTCTAGTCTTTCCTGTGGATAAAGTACATTTTGAGGACAAAGGTTTAAAGTTTCTTCTTCTAGTTGCATATCTTCTTCTCTAATCAGTTTCATAGGAGTACTAGAACATTCAAGACGATTTTCGTTGCTTAAGTGTTCTTCAATGACTGATTTTAAATATTGATTAGAGCATGAGTTACAAGAATGAGGATATTCACCTTGAGACAGAAACAAATCTTCTACAATACTGGTCGTAGACTGAAAATACAATGATTCAGAGGAAAAACCAATTGGGTTGTCAATAAGAACCTGGTCAATAGATTCTACCTCCCTTGCTTGTTCAACATTGTCAGAAGGATTCTTCTCATCTTGTGAAGAAAATTGTTCTTACAGTTGAGTGATAGGATTTGCAATTGGTTCTTCATTCGTGATTGAATATGACTGGATGGAAGGGATGCAAGCATCATAGAAGAGATTTAATGCAAATGACATTTCATCGAGATTAAATTTACAGAGGATATGATAGAATCTTGTCAAAAAGTCTTCCGAAGATGAATCATTGTTGATTAGCGAAATATGAAATTCTTCACATAATTGATCGAAATCATAAATTTCAAAAGCATCTAGAAATTCATCTACAAATTGAAACCAATAAAAAATGTGACACGCTGGAAAGGATTCAAACCAATGTTTAATCTGACCTCTAAAAGTAAAAGCGAACAGTCTGCATAAAACTCTTAAATCTGAGATCTCATGTTTGATGCATTTGCACCAAAACTTGTTAAGGTTGTCTTTAGCAGATGTATTGCCTCCACCATCAAAGGTGAGTTTGGACAAGTGAGAGACTGTCTCGTTGGGAACATTGGGTAATGAGAAGTTGAAAGCATGTTCCAACAGAGTGATTTGGGGAGCCATGGGGAAATTGAATACATTTAAAATAAAGGCTCCTACAAGGCCAACTTGTCAGTTGGCCCTCCTTCTAGCGCCATTTGTTGACGGGCTAAATTGACCGCTCGTCAATTGGAGGAGTGAATCTGGTCCGGGGTTGTCTAATTAACCCAAGCCATTTGGATTAATTCACTCCAATGGGTTTTGCGGCTCCGTTGGCCGATCTAAGTCCTAAAGAAAGTGAAAAATAACTAAAGGAAAAACAATAACCTAACAAATAACAATCACTAAAATCTATAAGTACATTTATATATATATATGTACAATTTGTTTAACTAAAATTATAATCAATAACTTTATATACAATCTGTACAAAACATGATTTTTAATCTAAACTCGTAAAAAATCGAATGTAGGTTGATTACTTTTAGCAATAATAATAAAGCAAGTGAAAACACTATCTAATTTTTTGGGTTTGTTTTCTTAGATATATACACTCATGAAATCAAACATTAAACTTCCTAATTGAATAGAAAATAATAGATAGTAGAAAATGTTTTATAAACAGAAAACTTCTATATTTAGCAAGCTAACGAAATCAAATAATAGGCTAACCTGTTATTTGCATCCAATGTCTGTTCAGTATTGAATTTCCAGCCACCTTCATCTGAGAAGTAAACCTGCAACAGATCTTTGAAATTGCTTCAAATAAATGTGAAACAACAATGCTGGAGATTGAATTATAGTAACAGAACATAAAAGGAACACAGTTACAGTGATCTAATGATTTATAAGTAATTACGAAGAGATAAATCTTCCTGTAAGAACTTGCATGTAAATATTCAACTGAAATTAGAGATAAATCTTCCAACTTAAATTGGATAGATGATCTGTAAGGTAGCTAGAGAGGTAGTAGGGGGGACCAGAGGGCCCATAGTGATAATAGTGGAGGTCATTCAATGTAAGGTGGACTAGGTCCACTATATTATTAAATAAGGCCCACTATGGTAGTTAAATATAATAAATGTAAGAGGACTTCTTAGAAGGTTCTACTTCTGGAAGATTCCTCTAGAATGTTCTTAGGTGATGGTAGCACTATATAAAGGGGTTCAAGAAATGTAATGAAACAGGAAGAGAAATATTGTATTGTGGAGCGGTAGCTCAATAGGAGGATGCCCCCTCGAAGAGGCAAGTGAACAGGAGAGGATTCCTTCCATAATAGGATCCATTGTATGGTGTTGCCCTACCTCAAGGGTTTGATAATAATATTGTGTGGTTTCTTCTATCTTGCTTTGTGGATATATTGTGTATTCAGTAATTGTGGTGATTATATTTTCAGATATATTCAGGTTCTTAACAAGTGGTATCAGAGCACTTTCCAGGGCCGAAGTTGTGGGCAACTATTTTTTATTTTTGCAGTTTTTTTTTTTCGGAGAAGAAAAAAGAGGGCCGCGACATTCCAGACATTTTCAGTATATTTCTATGAAAAATTTGCAGAAAATGGTTGTATATCTGATTTCCTCTCATAAAAACACCCAATTTGAAAAAAAAAAAATCATCCAAAACGGAGTCCGAAAGGTCAAGATATTGAGGTTTTAAAATCTGCAATTTTTCAGGGTTTTTCTGTGGACGGCGGCGCGATTTGTTTTTATTTTTGTAGAATTTGGAGGCCGAATTTGCTCAAATAAATTACAGATATGAGTTCCTCTCACACTTTCACCCAATTTCAAAAAAATAATCAGCCGAAACGGAGTCCGAGAAGTGAAGTTATGAGCATTTTAACTTCAGCAGTTTTTTAGGGTTTTTTCAGAAAAAACCGCGATTTTTTGTTGTAACTTATTGTTCTATTTTTTTGGGTTTTTTCGTGATGGATGCGGGACTGAAGGGTTCATAGGGTGCTCAAATGGCTATTTCTTCTCAAAACCTGAAAGAAATTCTTGAATCATTCAAAGCCCAATTGGATGCTAGATTGGATGTGTTAGCACAAGGCCTCACAGACAGCCTCACAAATATCATCACAGATGGCCTCAATGGTAGTTTTCGTAGTATTCAAGATTCATTGAATAACATGCAGGAGGGATTTCTTATGGAGGGCCTCAAGGATGAATATAATCAAGAAATATATGCTTGGTATGATTTTGAGGATGATTGTGATGATTGGTATATGGATAGTTATCATTTCTGGGATGACAACCACTTCCATATTTTATTTGATGACTCCACTCCACCTTCTGCAGAGAAAATCAATGTCCCAAATCAGGAGCTAGTTACCAGTGTTCAGTCTGCATATTCTACAGTGGCATTATTCCTTCCAGATTCTGCTACGACCCTTTTCCACTATGTGGATGGATCTTCTTATTTGGATCCACATGATAGGTGTCAGTCTTTGGAGCATCATTTGGAGTTGGT
>JASDQU010095265.1:11739-21796 GCA_032191745.1 Picea mariana | reverse complement strand
GACCCAAAGAAAAATAATAAAAACAAGACCTAACCAAGAGGATGGGAGGTCTCATCACAAACCGACCCATTATGTTCATAGGTATCTAGTAGTATGACATTACCAATATCTGGTCACCACGCCAGGGCAATGACCTTTGGTTGCATGGCCAAAGGAAAGGGGGTCTCATCACAAGCCAGCCTTATCATTTCTGCGAAAATACGAGTGGGTAACACTGTCAGCTCTGGTCACCACGCCAAGACAGTGTCCTCTAGTCAGACCTTGAAGTAAAAAGAAAGAAAAAGCAATAAATAAAGAATAAAGGCAAATAAAGGGGCTTGGAAAGAATGCATCCATGACGGGTATAGCTCACCTCCTACAAAGGCACCCACGAACAATACCTACCCCTGGTTTTCACTATGACTGGACATCCTTAGACCATATCACTTCATATACATGGCTTGAATGATCTTCTGTGGAAACTTTCCTTTTCTTATGGATATCATCCCAATAGGTTGTTCTGTCTATTTCTTCAACTTTGTATAGTAGATCAGTGTAATGTCTTTGAACTATTAGATGATATGCTAGGGATTTTATGCATGTATTTGATAAATTTAATGATGAGACATGATTGACATTGCTATGATCCCGAGGACTGATGAGCCCATGGAGGGCGTAGTTTTTGATGTGTAGGACCATACCCGACGGACAGGTACTAGTGGACCGGTACACATGGGGATATGATTAGCTCGGACCTCCATGGGGATGAAGAGCCCATCAGATGGTGGCTGGATGGCAGAGACAGGACAATGTTATGATGAGCCTTTGCACGAGAAGAAAGAAGGACGTTCCACCCAGGACACTTTAGCAGAGCCCGGCCTAGGGGGGATCACCCACTTCAGATGGAACGTTTGCCCTTTGATGGACAGGACGTCACCCAGGAGAGCAGGATTTCATTCCGAGCATGTGGCAGTGTGATGAGGCTGTTTGGCACGTGTGGCAGCTTGGAGGAGCCCTAGAAGGGCCAACGTCTAGCTTCGGGATGCTGGAAATGCCCAAAAAGGGCCAACGTCTCCCTCAGGAGGGCTTGGCGTCTCTCTTTTTGCTCATATTATGACATTTTTCTAGCAATTAATGTAAAAACAGTGTAAATTTTGTAGTCAGCCTTGTCGACTGTTTTAATGACCTAAATTTTAATTGAAAGGTCATGGATTGGTATAAATAGAGGACGTTTTTCCTCATTTTAAAGAGAACATAACTCACTCTCTTGTGAGAGATTATCTTTTAGTCTTTTTCTTGGTATTTTTGGTGTTGGAAGTGAGGCGCAACTCTTCTTGGAGGATTTCTCTTGGCATTTATGGTGTTTCTGTCATGGAAGGTTTACAACTAGGGTTTGATCATGCATTCTTCATGATATGTAAGTGAATTTTTCACGCAAAACTTCTTAAGTGAATGGTTGTAGTCTTAATTTCTTACATTTGCTATTATATTGCTATTATATTGCTGAATCTTGAAACCCTAGGTAGCAAGCACACTAGTAGGTCATTGCTACATGTCCCCATGCTTGAGAAATTGTTTTATCCATTGATAAAGGAAGATATAGCCTAGCTGTTGCTACACTTATCTCCCTTTTTCTGAGTTAGCATTGAAGTATAGGTTGAAGAGAGGAGACGTCCTAGGCCTAGTTAAATCTACACCTAGGGTTTTAACCTTCTAGGGTTTGAAAAGCCTTGCCCCTGCAACACTTTTCTCCCTTAAATTTGTACTTTGAAGCTAGCCGTTTTACCAAGTGTGTTTAGAGAAAGAGGAAGGAGCATGAGGCCTTGCTTAAGCAACACCGGAACGAGCCTCCTTCCCTTAGGGTTTTGATTCCAGGGCCTTGCCATTGCAACACTTTGGCACCCTACCTTCTAGTCTCTAAATTTAAGTCCTCCCGAGATCTTTTGCCCTTACTTTGACTCCATTTACCCCAAGGCACTGATATTCTTTCCAACGTTGAGCTTGTTGTTTGTAAAATCATCTTTCAAACTTTCAAATTTTGAAACCCTAACTAACCCTAACGCCACTAACCAGGGCTGACGTCATACCTGACGCAGCAAGCCTTCTAACTCAACAATTAATGATGACGTCAAGCATTTATTGAGCTATTGTTGATAGAAAATACTGTTGGCTTGGTCATTTTGTGATAGATATTGATGAATTGGTGATTTTTCATTGGCTATTTAGTAAAACGTTGACCTCATCTTATCTGTTATATTGTTTGTTAAATGAAATCAGATAATCAAGAAGTACTAACCTTTTGAATTATAGCCTGCAAATATACATATAGTATTGTTCTTGTCTTGTTCCGGGCAGGTGTTCTCAACAGGGACTTCACTTCTTTATTGGCTAATTAGTCGGAATATCTGATACTGGTGGTGACCTGTGAGGAGGGAAAACTTTAATTCTTGACCTTATACTCTTTGCCTCTTCAAACCCCAGGTTACCGGGGACGTCTCCCCTGGGCTAACCTCCCTAAACAGAAAGAGCCCCCCATCGAGGTGACATTGGGTGGAGAGGTTCCTGTTACGTCAGTTTGACCCTTATTCTTTAGCCTTGTAACCTAAAATACAAACTGCGCGATAACAAGTCCTGTTATCCCCGATTTTTAGGGATAACTAGGAGATCATGTCTCGAGGCCCACAGGTCCTAGACATGGAGTATTGAGAGCAGGATTGACTTGAGCATGACCTTGGAGGGCCCATCCTTTTCTCCTTCCATCAGCTTTGTCTTGACAGCAGCAGCCGCATCCATCACCATCAACTTGGTCTTGTATTAGAAGAGGTTCTTGCTCCATGAGGTAATTGGTCCAGGTATCATGGTATGTGTCACTTTTGATCATTGAAACCTTTAAATATATGCATTTGATTCCTTTTATCTCTAACAATTGCTTGGATCTTACATTAGCCCACTTGACCATGCTTGGGGAGATTGACAGGGTGCCCTAGCAAGCCTGTGCCCATAGGTCTTGGTTTGCCACTGGGGGGATTTTTTAAAAGACATCGTCCGCTCCCATCATAGCACCACTGTTTCATCTTATCTCCCGCTCATTTATCCCATTCCCCTTGTCCGGACATTGGGTTGACTTGTTTGTAGGATTGCACCTTATCTCATGGGAAGAAGGGGCTAAAGGCCCAGAAGGTAAAAGCAGCTGGTAAAAGATAAAAGCCTAGAAATAAAATCTCGAGATGCTTCGCCCAGGGATCCTCGAGAAGGCAATAAAAAGCCTCTCAGAAAGAAACAAGAGGGACTCAGAAAATAACAAACAAGACCTAGTCAAGAGGATAGGGGGTCTCATCACGAGCCAGCCTATTAGGTTCATGGGTACCTAACAGTATGACATTGCCACCATCTGGTTACCACGCCAGGGCAGTGACCTTTGGTTTCATGGCCAAGGGAAAGGGGGTCTCATCACGAGCCAACCTTCTCATCTCTATGAAAGTACTTGTGGGTAGCGATGGTGACATTGGGTTCTGCGTCAATGATTCGTTTTCTCTTTACGATTCTGAATCAGAGTTGAGTCAGCATCCGACCCTGAGGCTTTCGTCTCAACCAACAATGACTGTTTGGAGTGACATTCATCAGTATTGTGCCAAGGGATTTTGTGGAACTCGCACCACTTTCCAGTGTCCTTTGACTTCCCGTTACCCTTTTTTGTTGGTGGCTTGGATTGGTTGTCCTGGGATTGGCCATCCTTTCTCTATCCTTTGCCCTAGGAGTTAGTGTTAATGTTTATGCCATTATTATAGTTCTTTGCATTTCAATAGATAACAACAACATAAGAACAAGATCACTGAGAAATACACGTTCACAAGAGACACAACATTTATCCTGGGAAACTCTCTAGGGGAAGAAAACCCATCAAAAACTTCCTTATTATAAATTGCCAATACAATGCCAAGAGATAACTCAAACCAATACATAAAGTCTTCTCCAAAAGATGCGCTACTCTTCTTCCTCTCTCCTTTGCCGGTAACAGATCAGAACTTGTCTCTCAAACTGAGCAAGTGAGTTGTATCCAAATGAGGCGCTAGCCTCCTTTATTTATACAAGTTTTGGCACGTGTGAAGTGTCTCTTCATTGGCAGGGCCAACTTCTTACTCTGGGTGGGTAAACCCACCTTTATTATATTTCTGGGTCTCAATAATAACTGCTGGGGCCAACTTCTTATTCTGCCTATTATAATTGTTTGTTGACCAATCCGCAAAAGGGGATTTGGTCCTAATACAATAACCGACATGATCAATCCACAATGGGGATTGATCCTATGAATAATATATCAATAATAATAAGAATACTCTTTGCAGTTACATTATTTCAAGACTCCCCCTTAACAAGAAGGGTATTCTTCAACAGCATCAGGCGAGAAAGGTCTGCATCATTAGTGGCATCAGGAGGACAGTATCGTCAATATCATCTTGGAACATTGGCTGGCATATCTATAAGTCATCGGAAGTTTTCTTCATCAACAACAACACCATTCTCGAAAGAATGCCATCATCATCTGCATCAATATGTATCAGTATATAAAATGATACCTCATCATCATCACAGCACAAGGCTGGCCCATCACAGTACGAGACTGGCTCTATGTCATAGCTGTTAAGCTGGTAGCTCAGTATTAGTCACATCTTGCTTTACGTCTAACAACTAGGTCAGAAGTAAGGTATACATCATCTTGCTTTATGTCTAACAATTGGGTCAGAAGCGAGGAACACATCATCTTGCTTTATGTCTAACAACTAGGTCAGAAGCAAGGAATATATCAACATCTTGCTTTACGTCTAACAACGAGGTCAGAAGCAAGGAAACACATCATCTTGCTTTACGTCTAACAACTAGGTCAGAAGCAAGGAATACATCAACATTGCTTTACATCTAACAACGAGGTCAGAAGCAAGGAAACACACAACATCTTGCTTTACGTCTAACAACGAGGTCAGAAGCAAGGAATCACACACATCGTCATGCTTTACGTCTAACAGCAAGGTCAGAAGCAATGACTCATCTTGCTTTACGTCTAACAGCGAGGTCAGAAGCAAGGAACACACACATCGTCATGCTTTACGTCTAACAACGAGGTCAGAAGCAATGACTCATCTTGCTTTACATCTAACAGTGAGGTCAGAAGCAAGGAACACACACATCGTCATGCTTTACGTCTAACAGCGAGGTCAGAAGCAATGACTCATCTTGCTTTACATCTAACAACAAGGTCAGAAGCAAGGAACACACACATTGTCATGCTTTACGTCTAACAGTGAGGTCAGAAGCAATGACTCATCTTGCTTTACGTCTAACAGCGAGGTCAGAAGCAAGGAACACACACATCGTCATGCTTTACGTTTAACAGCGAGGTCAGAAGCAATGACTCATCTTGCTTTACGTCTAACAACGAGGTCAGAAGCAAGGAACATATATACTCCCCCTTTCAGGGAGTGTCCTTTCGGACTATACCAAGCTTATCTCGAAAGTGTTCAAACTTTACACGAGATAGAGGTTTGGTCAACACATCAACAACCTGTTCATCCATGCTAACATATAGGAGCTTCAAGGCTCCTCTCTGCACCATATCACGGATGTAATGATAGCGAATCTCTATGTGCTTTGATCTGTCATGAAATACAAGATTCTTTGTCATCTTTATGCAGCTCTGGTTGTCACATAGGATCGTGGTTGCTTCCATCTCTAGGTCAAATAGACCGGTCAACAACTTTCGAAGCCATATAGCTTCGCAACTAGCAGAACACGCGGCAATGTACTCTGCTTCCGCTGTGCTGAGAGCAATATTGGATTGCTTCCTACTCTGCCACGAGATCATGGCTGATCCCAAACTGAAACAGCATCCGAAAGTGNCGAGATCATGGCTGATCCCAAACTGTAACAGCATCCGAAAGTGCTTTTTCTATTAGCTACGCTTCCTGCCCAATCTGAATCAGTGTATCCACTCAATGTGAAATTGTGATCTCCGTCATAACTAAGACCACAATCTAATGTACCTTTAAGGTACCTCATCACATATTTTGCAGCCACTAGGTGAACACGTCTGGGCTCTACCAGAAACTGACTCAAGGTGTTCACGGCAAAACAAATGTCTCGTCTGGTGTTCGTCAGGTACATCAGCGATCCAATAATCTGTCTGTACAGTGTGGCATCAATCAAATCTGACGAAGTATTGACCAGCAGCTTCAGCTTCGCTTCCATGGGTGTATTCATGGGCTTGCATTCCAGCATGTCGAATCTCTTTAAGATCTCGACCGTGTACTTGCCTTGGTTAAGGAATATCCTCTCTGGACTCTGCCATACCTCAAGACCTAGGAAATAGTGCATTAGGCTGAGGTCTTTCATCTCAAATTCTGAAGCGAGTCTCTTCTTACATTCGGTGATGAGCTTTTCTTCTCCAGTGAAGAATAAGTCATCCACATACAGCAATAGTATTACTGGCTCATCGTTCATAATTTTGAAGTAGAGATTTGAATCAACTTTACTCTTGGTAAAGCCCAAGCTCGTCAAGAAACTGTCTATACGGCCATACCAAGCTCTAGGAGCTTGCTTCAATCCGTATAAGGCTTTCTTCAATCTGCAGACACGAGACTTCCTGTCTTCAACCTCAAATCCTTGGGGTTGCTCTATATACACTTCCTCTTCGATAACACTATTCAGGAAAGCTGTCTTCACGTCCATCTGGTGCAGCATCCACTTCATCTTAGCTGCAAGAGCTATAATGGTTCTAATCGAAGTGTATCTGGCTACAGGAGCGAATGTCTCTTCATAGTCAATGCCTTCTTTCCGGGAAAATCCACGAGCGACAAATCTTGCTTTATATTTCTCAATACTTCCGTCAGCAGCATGTTTTATTTTCAAGAGCCATTTTGATGATACCACATCCTTACTTTTTGGTTTGGGAACTATTTCCCATACATCGTTCTTTATTATGGATTGGTATTCCTCTGTCATGGCATCTGCGCATTCCTTCTTTTGGATGGCTTCTTCAAAGAAGGTAGGCTCTTCATCTAGGAGATCACACATCAAAGCCGTGTAACTGGAGAATGGCTTTGGTCTTTTCACTTGTCTCGAGGTTCCTTCTGGAACGCCATACTTCTCTCCATCTTGAATAAGCTCTCTTGCCCAAGCAGACTTTCTTTTATGGGAGAAGGTCATTTGAGGAGGTTCTTGAACTTCTGTTACATCATGGTCTTCAAGTGTTTCCTCATCAGGGGAAGTTACGACTTCCCTCCCTGGTTCTACAGCTCTGGGAACTTCCCTCACAGATTCTGCAATCCTGGCATTTTCGGGTTCCTCTTCATACACTTCTTCAAGCTGACATCTTCTTGATTTCTTAAGTGCTGCTTCTTCATCAAAGGTCACGTCCCTGCTGATCTCAATGTGTCGGTGACCTGGTATATAGATTCTGAAGGCCTTGGAGACCTCACAGTATCCCACAAATATTCCCTTCTTTCCGGAGGGTTCTGGCTTGTTTCTCTTCTCTTTCGGAATGTGTATGAAGACTGGGCAACCAAATATTTTGAGATGGCTTACCTCTGGTTTCTTTCCGGTGAACATCTCTTCCGGGGTCTTGAACCCAAGTGCGCTATGGGATAATCGGTTCTGCACAGAAACAACTACCATTACTGCTTCTGCCCATAAGCACATAGGAAGATCTTGATCATGGATCATGGTCTTCACAGCTTCCATAATCGTTCTGTTCTTCCTTTCAGCTACACCGTTTTGTTGAGGATTATAGGGAGTAGTGAGTTCCCTCTTGATCCCAACATCTCTGCAGAAGTTCACGAACTCTTTTGAGGTATATTCTCCTCCATTATCTGACCTGAGTATCTTAATCTTCCTTTTAGAAAGATTCTTTATCAAGGCTTTGAATTCCTTGAACTTGCTGAATAATTCATCTTTAGATTTTAAGAAATATATCCAGGTCTTGCGAGAATAGTCATCAATAAATGATACATACTATACATACCCGCTAATGGAGGATGATGGCATTGGGCCACACACGTCTGAATGAATGAGTTCCAGTAAGGGTTCTTGATATTCTTCCCTTGCGCACATCCATTGCATATGCCTTCCTGATCAACCTTGAGTTCTGGTAAACCTGTGACAGCGTTGCATATGTATGGTAGTGCCTTGTAGTTGATGTGGGCCAATCTTCTATGCCAAAGTTCGCATGAATTTTCAATGGCATGGGTCATGGCAGTCTCTGGGTGACCCTTTAGTTTATATAGGCCATTTTCTTCATTTCTGATGATGATTGCTTCATTTATGGTTTCTCCTTTAGCCCAGATAAGAACTTCTCCATCTATAAAGACAACTCTATAGCCTTTCTTGTCTAAAGCTGATATGGAAAGTAAGTTCTTCTTTAAGCCTGGTACATAGAGTACGTCCTTCATATTTATTGAGTTTTTTGAATCTAGTTTGTATTTTGATTCTCCCACTCCCTTGATGGGATATTGGTAATCATCTCCAAGTGTCACTTTTTGAGAAAACTTCTTTTCTGAAATACAAGAGAGAGTACTTTTCTTACCCGTCATGTGCTTTGATGCACCACTATCAATGAGCCATGTGTCCTGTTATCCCCGATTTCTAGGGATAACTAGGAGATCATGTCTCGAGGCCCACAGGTCCTAGACATGGAGTACCGAGAGCAGGATTGACCTGAGCATGGCCCTGGAGGGCCCATCCTTCTCCTTCTTCGCCAGAATTGTCCTGTCAGCAGCAACAACATCCATCACCATCGACTTGGACTTGCATCAGAGAAGACTCTTGCTCCATGAGGTAATTGGTCCAGGTATCATGGTATGTGTCATGTTTGATCGTTATAACTTTCAGATATATGCATCAGGTTCGTTACATTTCTGACAACTGCTTGTATCTTACACTAACCCACTTGACCATTGTTGGGGGGATTAATGGGGTGCCCTAGCAAGCTTGTATCCGTGGGTTTTGGTTAGCCACTAGGGGGGATTTGAAGAGCCAACGTCCGCTCCCACCATATTGTCATTTTACATCTTATCTCCCATACATCCATCCCATTCCCCTAGTCCGGGCATTAGGATGACCTATTTGAGGGGTTACACTTTGTCCTGTGGGAAGAAGGGGCTAAAGGCCCAGGAGGTAAAAGCAGCTGGTAAAAGGTAAAAGCCATATGAAATAAAACCTAGAGATGCCTCGCCCAGGGATCCCCGAGAAGGCAATAAAAGGCCTCTCGATAAGAAACAAAAGGGACCTGAAGAAAAATAATAAAACAAGACCTAACCAAGAGGATGGGAGGTCTCATCACGAGCCAACCCATTCTGTTCATAGGTATTTAGCAGTATGACGTTGCCATTATCTGGTCACCACACCAGGGCAATGACCCTTGGTTGCATGGCCAAGGGAAAGGGGGTCTCATCACGAGCCAGCCTTATCATTTCTGCGAAAATACTAGTGGGTAACACTGTCAGCTCTGGTCACCATGCCAAGGCAATGTCCTTTGGTCAGACCTTGAAGTAAAAAAGAAAGAAAAAGTAATAAATAAGGAAATAATAAAGGCAATAAGGGGCTTGGAAAAAACTGCATCCATGACAGGTACAACTCGCCTCCTAAAAAGGCACCCACGGACAATACCTACCCCTGGTCTTCACTATGACTGGACATCCTTAGACCATACCACCTCATGCTACATGGCTTGAATGATGTCCTTTGGAAACTTTCCTCTTCTTATGGATACTGGCCCAATAGGTTACCTTGTCCTTTTCTTCAGCTTTGTATAGTAGATCAATGTAATATCTTTGAGCTATTAGAGGATATGCTAGGGATTTCATGCATGTATTTGATAAATTTAATGATGAAATATGATTGACATTGCTATGATCCCTGTTGTCGCCCTAATGCACACTTGCAAACGTGAGCTAAGTCCGGCTCACTTAGTGTGCCCTCGGAGACACAATGTCTAAGTCCCTGCCCACACTGTCACCTTGACAGGAACTTCTTCCGTCTAGGCTTACTCCTAGGGAAGCCAAGGGGGGTTGTCCCTAGTTACTAAGTT
>JASDQU010095264.1:0-11287 GCA_032191745.1 Picea mariana | reverse complement strand
TCTAAACTACTTAAATAACATTAATAAACTAACTATTAAATAACAAATAAGAATCTGACCTGAAGTAACACTTCAGATTTGTCCTGTATGCAATAGTTGATTTAGCTGTTCGGTGGGAGGAAACCCGCACCAGATTCTTCACAAACTTCTCGTAAACAAAAAGAAGCTGTGCTATTCAATTATAAATAATAGGACAAACAAGACATAAAAAATTACAACAATCTTATAATCTACAAATCATTGCAGTTAGATAAATCCCTATGCAAGATTTGTATAGAACAATTCAATTAACGAAAAAGATAAACCTGTATTCATTAAATTGAAATGGAGTAATCGCTGTATTTTTTAAATAAGAGAGATCATATATAGACAACATATAAACCAAATCACATCAACCTGCAACAAATTATGATAGATAAAGTAGTTGATAATTAATTGCAAACTGATATGGAGAAAACTTGAAATAAAAGTTTGATATATTGAAAGCTAAAGCTGTTACAAGACACCAACTTTCATCTCAGTCTGTATTACAAATCCATAGTATGTTTCTCCCAACAGTGATGATGATGGGGCATTACAAAAAATAACAAGTATTTAAAGACCTCCCACAGGGTAAAACATCCCTGTGGGAATTATCAAAGCAGTTTTACAAAAAATCTGGGATAATATCCCTAAGTCCCTATTTTTGCCTATGAGTAACAACTGAAAACTATATCTAAACTACTACAACATGTCCCATTTGTCAATGAAATTCGTAGGTACCTGTAAGGAGACAAGAATATAGAAGTTTAGATAATGTTTTATTGATAAAATTGACAAAATCTAATTTTTAAGACTAGCTATAGAATCTTGCGATTTTGTCGCTGGTCTAATTTGAGCACATAATTGTTTTTAAAATCAATCCAAAACTTAATAGAATTATATTCGATTTATTAAACCAAAACTAATTCCAAACGAAGCGAGTAATTCATACAACAAATCAAAACTGGTATGCAAATCGAAACAAACGAAATCATGGTCAAACGAATGGAAACAGAGATACATGCACTCTGTTCAACATTTGTTATTACCAATTCAGGGTAATAGAATCACTTAGATAATTCGACAGTAATGAAATCATTTTCATGAACCAATTTCGATCGGCACAAACTGTAATCGGTTAAACAAATCATTCATGCAATAGTTTATGTCGCCTCAACCATTAACAAAATCGTTTTCGAATCAAAACGAAATCAACAGGATCATTTTTCAAATTAATAGAACTATATCAAACATATACAAACGATCACGTTAATCGTGGCATGCAACATCGTTTCAAAATCAAATCAAACAGGAACGAATCCAAAATAGTTTGGGGCTGACATAATCGATACGCAAAATCGTATCAATCACCACAAGATTTTAGCAAACCAATCTTTTAATATTGATGCATTGCGTACATGAAAGACTATGCTAATTCAAGCATATGAAATCGTTTCAAAATCAAACTATAAGAAATCAATTGAACTATATTAGAGTTGACACGATCAATATGCTAAATCGTATCAATCAACACATAGCTACACGATTTTAGCAAAGAAATTCTCTGTACAGATCGAATGCAATCAAAATCCAAACGAGAATATTTATTAAAACGAAACAGACTTGTTATTCAGATAATCAAAGTCAATAGGATTGTTTTGAATCTATTGAACCGAACCAAATGAAAGCAAACCCAATTGACTATATTAATCCAAATCTACAGAATTGTTTCAAAGCAAACCAAACAGAATCACAACCAACCCAATCGCTTATACTAATCTGAGCACAACAAAATCACATAACCAAACCATAGCTATATTTGAATCTACTGTACAGGATCCACATCAAAATCGTTTTCGATGATCAAACTATAATAGAATCATTTCGAATGTATTAAAACTAACAGAGCTAATTGAAAGCAAATCCAATCGGTTAAATTAATTCAAGTAAACTCACAAAGCAAAATCGATGTCCAAACACATACCTGGGCAACTCGGTCATGATAATTTTGAATTTACAAAGGCTGTTGCTGCTTCGACATTCCTGAAGACAATGGAACCGGTGGTCTTTTGTTTCTTCTCATTGGCTCGAATCCTGTCGTTCTCCTTCAACAACACTGTCACCTGTTCCTCTAACGATTTGATCTTTGATTGCAACAGGGGAACGTCGGTGTAATAATGCTCTAGCCAAGCATTACATTGGATACATGATGGTTGCTCGGGCTTTGATATCAAAGGCGAGGGTTTGTTCAAGTTACCAGGGGTTTCCTTATGCAACTTGATTCCTGGGTAATTTGGGTCGTTTTTGAGGCACGGAGGTAAGTTAGAGACAAATTCATAGGGTTTCGTAGAGCATAGGCCATGAGAATAGGGGTACTCCTCAGCTAGGAAACACTCAATATCGGAGTCTGAGTCCTCTCTCAAGACTATGGGCTTTTGGTCGACATTTTGTTTGGGTTTGTTCCTGGTGCATCTCGATATCCATCAAGCGGTTTTCTTCCCTTTACTATTGACAACAGTGTCAACTCTACCTTTCTTCCTCACAGTCTTTTTTACGGCCTCAATCTTGTCTTTAGTGTAGGGGTTGGCTATGGTATCGGGTAGGTCGATGTCAGGGCAATCCGAGGGTTTGACAGGGGGCAGAAGGATGTGAAGTGGCACAGCTGACCCAACCATAGTTTCTGTAACGATAACCTTGTCCACCTGGACAGGCTCGGGAGTGGCAAAGTCGGTCCTAGATAGTAAGGCCTGCCAACTATCACCATGAAGGCTCAAATGGTGGACGATAACTAGTTTAATCAAGTCGTGATGGAACAGGCTGCTATCAGCCTTCTCACTCTTGAATCTTTTAGACATACTGTAAAGACTACGCAAGAAGTAATGTGGCATGTTCAAAGGATAGCCTATAAAATTCATCAATAACCGAAGATGATACAAAAATACCAAGCCATACCGACCTTCACAAGTCACAAACTGTTTAACAATTACCAAAAGATCGTGCCACCTGGGTTTGAGGGTAGTGATAGGCATACCTTTATCACAGGAAACAATCTTTCTTGAAGTGAAAAGGAGAGGCCATGACACCTCGTCAACTTTGGAATTTTTAAACCACCTTTGCCCTGTCGCTGGTAGTCCTGTAGCTGAACTCATGAATTCCTCATTGAACTCGAGCTGTATGTCTCTGACCTTATCCCTTCACCCGTCGAAGGTGAGGGTGAATTGTTGGGCAACCGAAAGGTTGAAACCCTTGAACCTCTGTATAAACACCAGCCAACCACTATTTTGTAAATCTTTGCGAGCATCATCGAATAGCAAAAGAGTTTGGCTACCATTTGGCTCTATACGCACCACAGGTGCCATGGATGGAAGCACATGGTGAGCTTAGTGAATGGGCGAGGGTTTGGACAGGGCATTCACAGGATCGAAAGGCTCACAGGCTTGCTCGAAAACTAATAGAGGTGACCCGGGATAGGGGGAAGGCATTAATGCCCGAATGTGCGAGGGTGGTGGAGCTATCTTAGCCCATGCAAAACATTCATTTCCCAATGTACAACCAACGACGCATATAACGATTCAAATCACCATTGCATATGTTAAAAACCATACCATTCAAACAATCAATGAAATCTATGGTGAGTTGATCAAACATTTGTGGAAGCAATAGTATTAGCATAGTTTCAAAACCAAAACAATGATTCGAAATCAACACCAAGGGTTCGATCATATCAAATATGTGTTGTATGAAATTATTTATACCAAGGGTATAACCACAACGTCAATGTGTTTTCATGAAATCGATGAAAGACTAAAGAACATCAAAACACCAATGTATCAAAAACTCGATCATAAGGATATCATCACAGTCTTGTAAAAACGAAGTCATATAACAATTAAAGAATGCCAAATGAGTAAAGATCTTGGAGCCTTGCCAACTGTGTGACTATAATTAATTTGAAAATGCAATGAACACATAGACAAGAGTAACCAAAAAAAATAAAAAAAATCCAGTGACGATTTTAATGTGACTTCAAAATCAAAGTTTTCACGCTTGCAGTCATGAAAACAAGAATAAAGGCATGTGTGCAAATTGCGCAAAAATAATAGTATTGTTTTATTCCGAAGATTGCGATGAAAATCAAGGGTTGAAAAACACTGGTGTAGGCAGCTTATAAGGACAGTATAAAAAAGCGAATTGGCAGCCAACAGGTGGGTTAGTTGATGAAACCTCAGTCTGCGATGATCTTTTCAGAATAGTAAGGTTTCTTTTTGCTGGAACTTCAACATTACCTTTCTCAGGACTCTTCTCAACAGAAGGCTCAGGGGATTTTTGGGTTTCGACTATCTTCTTTGTTTCGGTCACCTTTTTTGGAGAATTTCCATCTATCTTTTTACTTCGCAGATTGTACTGTCAGTGTACCTCCAAAAGAGCATTTTCAAATGCCTGATGTTTGGCGTCTTCTGCTTCTTCACTTACCTTTGTTTGAGAGAGAAGAAAAAGTTCTTGCTCTTCCTGGGTAAGAAAAATAGCTTCGTTATCGTGAATGCCCATGAGGTTTATGTGAGTATCCTCCAGTTCTTGAATTAATTCTTCTCCTTCATCGACATAATTTTCTTGTAGGGGAGGTCTGATCTATTGTTCAGGACCTCTCTGTTCCCTTTGATCCCTAGGATCTCTCTGCCTGATTTGAGGAGGGTTTCTTCTAAAGTTAGGATTCCAAATTTGAGGAGTTGGTGGGTTTTCTCTAGGAGGGTTTCTTTCGGATACAGTAAGTCTCTCCATCATTCTTTCCATTGCTCTGGCCAAGGAATCCAACTTGGAGTCGAAAGTTGATGTGGAAGGTTCCTCTTTGATTGTGACTCTCCTCTCTGTCCTTTGTCATGCCCTTTTTGCCAACAGGTTGGGTTCCACACTTATTGCAATTTTCTGCATGTCCTCCAGGGTGGTGGAGTTTCTTTCCCTTAATTGATATGACATATCGGTGTCGAAACCATCAAGGAATTTTATCAATGCCAAACCTTGTGGAGGTTTAATATCGGCTGGAATTGCATTGTACAAGTTATTGAAATGGGTGTAGTAATATTGTACTGTCTCACCTTGATTTCTTCTGATGTTTTCGTATTCTGACAAGATTTGGAGAGGGTTTTTATTTACCTCCCATTTGTCTAGAAAACTTCTTTGAAATGCAGTAAGGTCGAGCATTGAGGCATCACGTAAACATTTATACCATTTCTTAACGTCACCCGTCAAACTTTGGGCAAACAATCTCATTTGAACGTCAGCCTCATCTACTTCCTGCAGGTCAAAATAATCATTCATTTTATCAACGTGTTGCTGGGTGCTGAAAGGTCTTGTTCCATCGAACTTTGGAAGTCTCGTTTGATAGTCTTGGGGCATAGTATGAAGGGGTGCGTCCAACACCAAGGGAGCATATCTGGCTACCATGGTAGGCGGAGGGGGCGGGACGATAACTTGGATGATAGGTGGGGTGGTGAAAGAAGACGAGGATGAGGAGGGGCTAGCTGGTGCAGAGTGAGTGGTTTGAGGTTTAGCCGTGGGAGATAGAACTTCAGGAGTGTGGGGTTGCAAGACGGTTGGGTCCAGAACGATTTCAACAACAAAGCTATCAGATTTCATTCTAAACAGGCTTTGTTCGAAAAGGACGTCAAAGTCAAGATCCTGAAGGGAAGCAAGCTCCTCTGGAAGAGAAGGGGACTTCTGAAGGGGATTATGACTTACTGAACCTTCAACAATAGTCTTTTTCCTGAGTAACTATTCTGGATCATCTGTTGCTATCACAGGTTTTGGGTCTGGGTGAGATCGAGTATAATCTCTTTTGGGAGCTAGATTTCTTTTTGATTTATATATATATACTTTTTAGTTTTATGAATCCGAAAATAATATGTGCAGGTTTTTAACAACCTCTAAACATTACTTCTTTCTCAGATTTGCAATATTTCAGAAGCAAACTTTCTTCCAGGGAAAAGAAGATGCGAGGTTAAAATTTGTTCAGTTCTTTCCCCAGTATGGTCGCCACTATGTTAACGCTCTATAAATTTCCTAGAGGTTGTTAGGAAAGAAGAAATCTATGAGAGATAACTTTATCCAACCACTTCGAAGCTGGGATCTAGCCCTACCAACTTCAGAGATGGATCTCTTTGTATAATTTAGATATGTTTCAAATTTAAAATATTAGGCTAGGTAAATAAAATATGCTGGTTTTGTTTGTTGTAGTTTTTGTTGGGTTGGCTGAGAGAGCTTTACACATCCATTGTGCTATGGGGTCTGTATCATGAAAATAAGATCTAAACCAGAAAATAGAGAAACCTTTCACAGGGCGAGATAATGTAATCGTTGGATTCTTTTAGCAGCATAAATGAGGAATAACATAAAAGGCGAGAATGTCAATTTCAATAAAGAAGCAGTTAAGAATTTCTTTATCGTAAAATTAGAAGATAAAACATTAAAATCTTTAAATTCAGAAACAGGGTATACAAAGATAAATCCTGCAACTTTCGTTACTTTCAAAGATTAGATTTAGCAAACAGTGTGATAACTAAGCAAGAATAACATTTAACTTAGAAAGGAAAAACATCACAAGTGGATACACGCAAGAATCCTATGAAAATTCCTCTTTGTATTAATGGAAGATCTCTTGAAAAATATTACAGTCTGATAGCTCGTAGGTCATAAAGATCAACCCTCAATACTTTGAAAAGTGAAGTATTTATAACCCAAAATTACAAATGATCCTGTCATTAAAGATGAGGACGTGGTAAATCTATTTTTAGATTAACTAACTTAACAAATTACAAAGATCTAAGAAACTGTTTGATGATGTGTTGCAACTTCATGCTCTTTTCTGGGTGAATCGTTGGTGAGGCCTCTGTATGACCTTGTCTGACTGGATAGCTGAATTGGCTGGGACAACTCATCAACTACTCGATCAGATCACATAGCTCTTCCCATTGAAGATGGCTGGGAACACTAACTTTGAGTAACCTTCGGTAGACTTCATCCATCTTTGTGTACTTGGCGAAAGTAGGCTTGATGATGAATATGTATCGAATCTCATGTTGTATGATGTTGTCCAACTAAAGTGCATCTAGGAATTCCTTGCCAGTGATACTGCCTTGAATTCCTGAAAATTTTAAACTATCCTTAGCCACGTCGGCTAGTCTTTTTTTGTAATCTGGGAGTGTCATCAATTTTATCATTTATCACCTTCAAAATAGGAAGACCTTTCTTCTGTAGAGCCTCGATCTTGCTGAAAAAACTTTGTACCCCTAGGTCCATAGTCTGAACCTTTTCTTCCAGCTGTAGCATCAGTCCTCTCTTGGTCAAGACTCTCTTGACCTCAAGGATGGTCTCTGTTCTATCCTCAATTCTCATCTCTTCTAGCTCCTCTTTGGTTTTAGAATTCAAGAATTTGATGATTTCATTAGCCTGTGTGGGAATTTGTCCCAGTTTTGATATAATATTATCGATGGCCTATTTGCTTCTTTGCACCAATTCATTTTTCTCAAACATAATTTGTATCATTGGCCATATTTCATTCATAGACTTGGTGATGTCTGTCCAGACACTTTCTTTGACTTCGGCCACTGTTTTGCCTGCCAACATTTGCTTCCGGAGCTGTTGTAACTTTTGTTTGAGCTGGTCTGACACTTGTTTTTCATTGGAGTAGCTGGTTTGGTAAGAAGATTTGAGTTCCTGAAGGTTCTCAATCTCCTTTTTGAGCTTGCTAATCTCTGTCTCCTGCAGATTCATCTCTTCCATAGATTTAGCCAATTCAACCATCTTTTCCAGAGACGTTAGTGGATTTGCCAAGGGAACTTCTACTAGTGACACTGTGCTCACTCTTGAGAGTGGAAATTCACTCAATGGAATGACTTCCATGGGTTTTGACAGTTCTTTCTCTTTCACTAGCTTCTCCATCTCAACTTTTGTTTCCTTCAATTGTGCATTCTGCTCCATGATTTGAGAAGAGATGTGACGGCTACTCGCATTCACAAGAAGATGATTACAATGAGGCTCTGAAGGCCTTTTTAAAATAAACAGGAATGCCAAAATTCCTTGACATCTAAAAACCTAACCCTAGGAGATGAAGCGCCAAAAGTCATGTGGGCCCCGTTTGGGTAAGTTAGTACATCAATTTCTTGGGGTCGTAACTTTTGCATACGATCTCCGTTTTAGGCGTATGATAGCTCATTGGAAAGGTATCATTGAGGAGATTCATTTTGGGGGATCAATGATGCCTTCGACTATCATTGAGAATCTTGATCTAAAAAAACCTTCATTTGGGCCCTCAAAATGGCCCTAGAAGCTAAGAACTGCTAAATATAGTAAATTGCCAAATTTGCCAGAAAACTATTTTGAGCTAGTTGAAAAAGGTGGATGGCCACCGATATCCACTTGGATCACTTACACAACTCACGTGCACAAGCTGATTGTTGAACTGTCAGCAACGTACCTGTTGAGAAAATTTTTGTTTAAGGAGAGGCAGTCATCTTTTTCCTTGTCAAGAGTTATACTTCTCAGGGTTCTTGGTCTCTGTCATAGCAGTCGACAACTTAGGTCTGATCATAGCATTAGATTTATTTTTCATTAAAATGTTTTCCTCAAAAATTTTCGTTCATAGGGGTTTTAGACAAGTGTGAGAGTCTGCTTTCATCAGTTTGTGTGTTATTGTCAGTAACTCTTTTCGATCTGTGCTTAGGCCATAAGTTTTCTTGGTCTTTATTGGTATCACATATTTAATCAATACAAAGCTCCCCTTAATAGTATGGACTCTCTTAGGTGTGAGACAGGATGACACCTAGCTTCTGTCGGAGATATTCAAATGGTGTCTTGGCTAGGGGTTTAGTAAAGATGTCTGCAATTTGTTCTGTGGTTGGAATGTAATGGACCTAAACCACATTATTGGTGACCTGCTCTCTCAGAAAATGGTATTTTATGGGAATATTCTTGGTCTTGGAGTGGAATATAGGATTATTAGACACACTGATGGCTCTAGTGTTATCACAATGAATTGGGATCGGTGCTGTGCATTTTACCTCCAAGTTTGCAAGTGTCTGAATCATCCATAATACCTAAGTGCAACAGGTAGTAGCAACAATGTACTCTACCTCTGTAGTTGATAAGGAAATGGAACTTTGCTTTTTACTAAGCCATGCTACTAATGAGTCACCCAGGAAGAATGCACCTCCATTGGTGTTTTTTCTCTCATCAACATAGTTTGCCCAATCTGCATCTGAATAAGCAGTTAATTGAACATTCTAATTTCTGGGATACCACAGACCATAAGTCATTGTTTCTTTTAAATACCTAAATATCCTTTTGACAACTTGCAAATGACTCTGTTTAGGTGCAGACTGATATCTTCCTACCATTCCAACAACATGCATTATGTCTAGGCGAGATGTTGTGATGTACAACAGGCTACCTATCATTGACCTATATGAACTTTGATCAACATCAGGTGAGTCATCATCCTTTCTTAATTTGCATCCAGTAACCATGGGTGTACCCACAGGTTTAGAATCTTCCATTTGAAACCTTTTCAACATTTCTCTTAGATATTTTTTTTGAGAAATGAACATCCCTTCAGACCTTTGTGTAATTTGCAGACCAAGAAAAAATGACAGTTCACCTATCATAGACATTTCAAACTTAGACTCCATGGCAGAAGCAAACCATTGTACCAATTGATCCTGATTACATCCAAAGATGATGTCATCCACATAGACCAACACAATAAGCAAATCATTACCCTCTGTTTTGATATATAGATTGTTGTCTATTGTTCCTCTCTTGAACCCTTTGTCTTTGAGATACGTATCCAGTCTATGATACCAGACACGAGGGGCCTATTTTAACCCATATAAAGATTTCTTCATCTTGCATACTAAGTCAGGATTATCAGACAGTTCGAAACCCTCTGGTTGTTCCATATAGAATTCTTCACTTAAATCTCCATTTAGAAAAGATGACTTGACAACCATTTGATAGAATTTAAACCTTTTATGACAAGCATAGACAAGAAACATTCTGATAGCTTCTAATCTTGCTACGGGTGCAAATGTTTCATCAAAATCTAGTGCTTCTATCTGAGAATACCCTTTACAACCAATCTTGCTTTGTTCTTGACAACTTGTCCCTGCTCATTCAATTTATTCTTAAAGATCCATTTGGAGCCAATGACATTTTTACCTTTAGGTTTATGAACCATCTCCCATGTATTGTTTTTCTCAATCTGATCAAGTTCATCATTCATTGCTTTAACCCAATGGTCATCTTTGCTAGTGTCATTAAAATTCTTGGGTTCCAGCATGGATATGAAAGCTATATGTGATTGTTCAGTGTTTTTGATTAGATTTCTCCTGGTTTGTACACCTTTGTCTTTTTCACCAATTATCTGACTTGCAGGATGATTCTTTTGAGTGATTCTGGAGGAGCAATTTGAAGTTGTCTGCTGATTTGAGTCTGTCTGAGTATCTGCGTCTTCATCTGATTCAGAGTTTCATTTTTTGATTCTTGGACCTGTTCATCTTCAGCTTTAGTTGTGACTTCTATAGAAGATTCATTACTGTACACCTCTCTTGCTGGGATTCCCTCATCAACTTTTACATCAATACATTCAACCATTTTATGCAACCTCTTATTATAGCATCTGTATCCTTTACTGTGTTGATTAAGGTTGGTTTTCATTGATGTCAACCCTTGAAGAAAGAATTGTAGCACAAAGGTTTGGGTAATGGACCCAATAGTGTTTGATGTAAATATGACTCATTATTTTTTTTGTCATGGTTGATAAGAAGTAAATATGGATGAACTTCAAAGTGGTCCCCTTATGGTGAAAGCCCTCACGGGAAGACGCTTTGTGGAGTAAGAGAACCCATGCTTAATTGTGGAATATTGAGATGAAGGAAAGTGAATTTGTCAGGGAAAATATCCTAGATGGATAGTTCTTGTCATGTCATTTTCGGTGATATGTGGAATGTCACATAATTCCTCATGGTTAGAGAGTTATGGCCATGAGAAGCTGGAGACCCCAGGTTTGGGTAATGGACCTAAGTTTGTTTGATGGGTAATGTATGAGTTATGATATATTTTTAGATAATACTATTCTATATGGATAGTACATGTCATGCCATTTCTGGTGGTATGTATAATGTCACATAACTCCTCACGGTTTGAGAGTTATGGCCTTATGAAGTTGGAGGACCCTCATATGTCATCTAGAAGCCCCAAAAGGTCAAAGTAATCA